>VWPW01022463.1:0-28308 GCA_013389825.1 Crypturellus undulatus
AGAGGAAAGAACATCCTCCCCTGGAGGCCCTGGTCTTCCAGCCTCCCTTGCCTGTCACCTGTCACCTATAAATTAAGTCTCCAGGGTCATCCCCGCAGCCAGGCTCTGCTCTATTTCAGCTAAGATCAGCTGCTCTCCTTCCAGGGACAAGTTTTGACCAAACTTATATTTTTCACCAGTTGACTATATGAGATCCATGCTTTATCAGCTTTCAGAGTGCTGCAAAGAGAGATATATTTATAAATAAGTCTCATTTATGAAAAATGAGAGGATGAAAAGGGCAGCTGCGCTGAATGTGTTATTCAGGTCAGGATGCAGCCGCAGCGTCTCGTTCGGCAGCCAGGTAGCTCAATCCTGCTTGTAACTGGGGGCATCTGCCTGCAGCAACCACGATCTCATATAGGGGAGAGTACAGCCCAGCTCCAGGATCCCTCCTGGTGAAATCCGTCCTAGCATCAGGAAGGAGAGCTGGGAGCCCAGGAAGCACCTCCTGATCCCCCTCCACTAAATAGGGAATTTCATCAGGCCAGTTGCCTGCACAACTCTACCTCGTGGCGCATTGACTCTGGTCTGAGAAATACAAGCTTCTGGGGAAGATTTTTCCATAATTAGCTATTGATAAGAATTCAGCTGGAGACTCTCTAATGTCTCTTTCCCCTCTACTATCCGCCTATTTTCATAAAACATATCGGAATATGCTCTGCTGCTGCTAAATTGGAAGCATGCGTACCCAGGCAGCACGACAGCATAAGGCTTATTTCCTTAGGAGACCTCACTGAGCCCCCACTTTTTCTCCAAGAAAACATAAAAGTTTGGTAAAAATGGACCTAGCTACATTTACTTGCTTTATTTACTTCATTAAAAATGACAAAATTATTATTTAGTTTGCACATGTAAAGTACTGGTAAGTGTGTTTATGACATAAATAAGCATAAATTTGGAAAAAAAATGTCAGATATACCTATTATTAGCAAAGCATCTGCATAGCACACTGAAGTACTTGAATATATACTTTATGTCGGTTGACATTTCTCTAAAATAGGAGGAATATTATAACGTTAAAAATAGAAGGCATAAATATTGTTAACGTGTAAACAAAAAACACAGTAATATCCATAGGGTTGAGAAACAGCACGCAAATTAAGATGTAATGCAGGTACAGAACAATTTCATATTTTACACGGGGAAAAAAAAAGCTTGAAAAATTAATTTGACATGTTAATGCATATTCGTTGAGAAGTGGTTAGCACAACACAAATTTAAGGTGATGCTGAAATTGTAATTGCCTAATAACACATAAATATATATACAAATAATTCATGTTATGCTAGTCTAAAATTATTGTTAAGGCTTGAAGTGCAGCTGTACTGAGTTCAGTTGAACTTCAGTTAAATTTTGTTCTAAACTTTGTGCTCTCCCTTTCACAAGAAAATACTCCAAAAATGGTCTCCAAATTCCCTCCCACCCCAGGCTTTTTCTGAAGAAAAAAAAAAAAGAAAAAAAAACNTGTCTCGAAATTCCCTCCAACTCCGGGCTTTTTCTGAAGAAAAAAAAAAAGAAAAAAAAACAGTAAAAGTGAGACCTCTCCTTTGTAACACCAGCACCTTTCTTTTTCCCTGAAAACTTTCTTTTTTGCAAATCCTCCCCGCTCTAGGCTCAGCTCTTGCTGAAGCCGATGGGAGCACCAGTTGCTTATGGGCAGTGCTCCACATTGGCTTCATCTCTTGGAGCAACCCCTTGCAATGACACCTGCTTCTATCACAGCACAAAAGATCCACACAGCTTCTTGCACACCTACGAGAATGTTAAATCCTTCCCAGCTGTTGCCAGCAGAAAGTCAAAAAATCTCTGAATTACAGTCTTCTTTTTCTAGACCTACATATATGATAGACCTCCCTCTGTATTGCTGTTCTCCACTAAGACCCTTCTCTAAAGTAGCAACATCTTTTAACAGAGCACATGGCCCGTTAGCTTTAACGTCTCCGTTTGGTGACAGTTAAGGAAGAGATATATCCAGCAGAATAAACCAAACCTTGACGCAGTCAAGTTCAAAACGTCCTTTAATCTTCCGGACAACTTCAAGTTTGGCCAGTTATTTCATTTGGAGATGAAATAACTTCTTTCCTCCCATTTTTCCTCTCGCGGAAGAGCTGTGCCGGCCTGGACAGCACTGCCTGCCTTGGCTCCAGCCCCTGTCCTGGAGGCAGGAAGCTGGAGATGCCACTTTTTTTCCGAGCTAATTGCAGAGGGCATGGATTGCTCCTTGCTCCCCTGGCTCAACAGACAAATTGACTTGCTAATTTTAGAACAAAATAGGTCTGCACGCTCACAGCGCAGAAATGCTACTTTTTTGCTAGGCTTGAGCGCAGACATTGCTTCTAAAAGCCACAGCATCCAAGTGAATTAGGATTTACCACGAAAAATAGTATTTAGGATCACTGCCCCACGACCAGATGTTCCACCAAACAGCTTTAGCATTGCTTGTTCCTTGGGAGCTTCCCAAAGCAGCATTCCTTTCCTCACCACTACTCCCCTTCCCCATTTCCCTCCTCGGCAGCATTCCGGCAGCGCTCTCCAAGCCCTGCAAACGCATCCGGCTAACTCCTCCCTATGACTCCACTCAGCAGCAAGGGTAGGTATAGAAAGGACCCAAAAAAGGGGGAATTCACATGGCTCCAGCTCTGCTCCTAGACAGAGGAGTGGGCTTAATGACTGACTAGTCTACCTGCCAATTGAGAAAAGAAAAAAATTAAGCTACATTACTCTAATGTTAGGGTTGCAAAACAATAATGTAATTTAGCCCTTCATGTGATCACATTACAGAGATATTCACATTCTGTCTCGTCTTCATCATTTGCTCCTCTCTCCTTCCTCTGCTCCTAGCATAACTCTTCCCTGTCCATTTTCAAAAGTTCAGTTTCTTGTATATTTTTGCCGTGGAAAAAATAAATTCTCGCTCCTTCAAGTGAAAGGGAGATCACAGCATTATCTTTCCCCACTATTGGCCAGCAAATCTACATCCGCAGGATTGCGCATGTCTGTTCACATACTCGTATAATTCTTCCACCTAACAGCTGGCTTTGCCTGTCTGATAATTGCATGTTCTCTTATAAACTTAATTCTTCCATAATTTGTATGCTTCTTAAAGAAGCACCTGAATTACTCTTAGCAGCTCATTAGGATTGCTCCTGATTTGTTTACAAGCTGTGATTACAATTACAGAGTAAAATCTTTAGCTGAGTTTTTCTTTTTTCCTTTTTTTTTTTTCNTTGAGTTTTCCTTTTTTCCTTTTTTTTTCCCCAAGAAGCAGAAGAATCATTTCCTTCCCTAAACAAGATTAATCCTTTAAATCCCCGAATGGGAGATATTTTACTAGAGAATTACATAAGCATAATGAGAGACACAGAAGCAGAATCTGAAAGTCAAGAGCAAAATAGTGCTTTTACAAAATAACTGCTGATTCCCACCATCTCAAAGGCTTGCTCTGAAGGCTGCATTTCTGAAAACATGTGTTTATCCCCATGCGCTAGAGACAGCTAAAATCTTGATCATTCGCTGCTTAGGGCCACTGCAAACAGGATTTATTTTCATGTCATTTATGAGAACAAAAATCTTGATTTTGAATAAATAGTAATTTTTCATCAAGATATTGTAATTCTCTTTGAGACTCTTAGGGACTAAGTCAGTGGTTTACATCATTGAAAGATATAAAAAAAAAATGTAGAACACCCCCATAGCCTCTGCCTTTCAGAGAAAACATGTCCTTGGGCATTGTAAGTACATAAAGTCAAAACTGATTCAATCTATAAAAACTGAAAAGGAATTGCATATAGACTGTATGTATGCACTGAGTGTGGATATGTATCTCTAACAAAATATAGATATCATAGGGACATGGGGAGCTTATTGCTTGTGATTTTGATTGCTATGAAATAATTAAGACCCTTCAAAATGCTTTGTTGTGGCATTACCTGCTCAGTAGCTGACGGCTTTGCAAAATAATAAACTGTTCATACATAAAACTCCACATCGAAGTTCCACCTGAATTTAAATTCTGAGGAAAAATCTTGTTAAAATTGTAACCATAGAAGTGCTTCCATTATGGTTTAGTAAAATTGCGTTGTTTGTTCCTATTAAAAGGTTTTGGAACAGGAGATAAACATTAAAAAAATAGAAGAACATTATATGGACTCTACACTTTCAAGACAGAACTTAAAATCCGGCAAATATCCTTGGGATATTTGGGTATCCTTTGGATTCACTTTGGATTTTGCATCCAAAATGCAAATCTGCACTTTGTTTTCCCTAGGAAACCTGAAAATCCACCCAAATATTTCCAAACTATAAGGGGTAGGAAGACAGGAGGGGTGAGTGGAAATAATTTTGAAAAACATCATGGAGAGCCTTGTCTGCCAAACACTCCTCTGCCCAGAATGCTATGGAAAAAAATAGCATGTGTTCATGTAAGTAAAACTGTTTTTTTTTAATGAATATGCATGAAAGATTAATTCTAAGATGTCCTAATTTCTAAAACTTTCCAAAGCTTGTCTGTGATAGATGTTGGCAGATGTTTTATACATGCATCTATCTATGCATGTCGTACTTATTATATTTATTGAAACTGTGATAATATGAACATTTTATTATATTCTCCTTTTGTTCTCTTCTGGGTCTGTTGCCTTCCTTTACATAAAAAGACCTGCGTGTGGCTGTAAGAAAATTAATTGCCTTCCACAATTAACAGGAAATACCTCTCAGAGGAAACATTTCATAATCGATGCGTTTCCAGGTATAATATTTGCCACCTAGGAATAGATTAATTGGACCGAAAATTATTCAGGCTAATTATTTTCCTTCCAGGATAAGATTAAACATAAGATTCAAAGAAAATGGGGAAGTTCTACACGGTGGTTTATATTCTTTGGGGCTCGAGCTACGGACCATACACTATATTTGCTGCAATGTTGGCTCTTTGGTGACCAGCTCTTGATGCCTGCGCCTCGGCCCCATGTGGCCCCGTGTCCTAGTGCCATTGGCCCACTTATCCCCACACAGATATATCCTTGGCCTCTTATTCTCATGGCCTTCAGCTTTAATATGGGTGAAGGACACAAGTGCACTTGCTGGTGCTGCCATAAATGAACATACGAAGGCCGGGAAGCATCAGGATATAACTGCAATGGGAGTTTTTCAAATATCAGAAATAGATGCTGTGGGATTGATTTTACAGTTGATTTAGAAAGGCAGTGTAAGAAAGAGAAGATGAAGGTGATATAGGCTTACTTTCTACACTATAAATTGAATAGCTATAGTGTTCCCTAGTCCCCACGCCAAAGCTCACAAAACTGGGCTTTCGGAAAGCTCCCAGTGGATAAAAATAAAATATATATATATATAAAATAAAAAAGATAGTATCTTGTCAGCATCAAAGGTATTCTATGGATATTTCAGAAAAAAATGTGTAAAGCCAGGCAAGACTTCCCTCAATACACCAGGTAATATTTCATAATAAGGCTGGAAACAGCGGTCATCCAGTCAGCCACTCGCCCATTTGAATATAAAAACCCTAAAATTAAGAGTAACATTAAAACATTTACAAAAGTGCAAGCAATCCCCCAGCTAGTGAATTTCAAGCACGGAGACAGCAGAACCAACTGATTTCTTCATCTTTTCGCTATTTGTGCAGAAATTAAGAGATGTAGTGCTCGTTATCCCATAGCTACATCCACGAGCAGGCTGCAGCTGAACCAGGAGCAATGCAGGGGGCTGGTCCTGGATTACAGACACTGCAACTCACTGTCAGTTGCCCAAATTAAGATCGGATCTGATCTAGAATAATACTTCTTGCACGAATGAGCCTAGAGTGCTCAGGATGGCTGCATACAAAAGGAAAACTTAACCCTAAACATTCTCGAATCTTGCCAAAGGATCAACAAGCTCCATTACGTGACACTATATGACTATATGAATATATAGTCTGTTCTCCTACTCCTGTAAAACGTGCCTTCGTCTAAATATCATACACAAAACACGCCATTCTAAACTTGCCCGATGAGAGATTTCAATTTAAAAGCCTCAGACACTACAGAAAAGGTGCAAATTGAAAGCAGGCTCTACAGAACATTAAAAATCCATATTGCAAATGCCACCTTAGGCTGGAACACGTCTGTAGAAGACAGCAGTGCGGTGGTCGAGGTGGAAATACTGGTTGTTGCTGCAAACAGCACGTGGCAGGAGGAATGACTCACACTGAGCTCCGTTTGGGTAACTCAAAATATCCAGCCATCCGCACGACAGCTCTGCTGTTGAATCTCACACCTCATGGTTTGCTGTCCCGTTGCTGATTTTGACATCCATATATTTATGCACGCGTGTGCGTGCGTAGGCCGGACTCAACGCTGATGTTCAGCATTACAGCATCTCTAAAATCCAACCGTTATCCAATCCGTGCCTTGATCAAGCTGGGCCAGCAGCCCTATCTTATCTCATGGAGGCGAACTAAAGGCGGAGAAGTGACCAAGGTGAGGAAATTAATTAGATAAGGAGCGATATCTGCATCAACAGTTCATATAAACAACATATATAACAAACATCTTTAGTTTTGCAACCTGAGCTTGTGCACGTCTTCAGTAAGTCTATACATTAAGGGATGAAGTCATAAAGCAATTCAAATGCCTGGTCAACTTCATCCTCGTACTCACAGGTGGAATTTACTTAGGATTAGTCTTATAATATTATAGATGCTAAACTGTGTTACATAATTCTGATAATCTTTTGATCACTGAAAAAAGTCACAAAGTCTGTGACAAAAGTCACAAAAAATGGGAATTCCCATTCCTCAAGAGCAGCAGGCGTATTTTTAATTTCAGATAATTTTTAAAGTCTTCCACCTAACTTTCTAACTCACTAATTGGAATTACTCCTCCAAGGAAAAGCAAATCAACAGCACCATTAAAGATACTTTCACACGACACATTTTCTGCATTGAATAATACATTTTTCATAGATAGAAGATGGCTTATGTGCTGTCTCTTTTTTAATAGGTAGCTAAGTGTTCCTGTCCCACTAGAATTATTATTATGAGCCCTGGGGCTTTTAAAGGTTTATGGACTACAGTGATAAGTACCATAAACACAGAGCAAGCGTGGTGATGATGAACCCTTAAGGTTCTTAGGGGAAATCCTTCTTCCTCGGATTTAAAATGTTTGTTACACTAGATAAAACCGGGTAAAAATAAAGACACTAAATATGCATGAAAGTATCCAGACTGTTGTAAATGTCATTAGGTACTTAAATATCACATTAAAAGGAGGAAATCTCTGCAAGGGAGATGGCAGAAATAGCTGGATGCACCTTCGTATCTTCTGCCTTCCAGGAGGGAGGTAGAAAAGAGGACAGAGCTAAAGCATCTATGAGTGTCACCAGTCTAGGCCAGCAAATATGTGCTCAGATCTTTCCCTCCAGTTGTTTTATTCCCAGTTCTGCATGTCAGGAACTCATAATGAATCATTATTTATTATCCGTGGCTTTTGCAGAGAAAGATCATTTAATCTGAACAATTATAAAACCCTTAGGAGGGTCCCTCTGGACAGCGCTGGCATTGCAGCAAAGTCACTGTGATCACGGTGCTGTGGAACCCCACTTTATAGAAGGCAAAATACATCGGAGAAGACAAACTTAATCACCAACACATCACAAACTCCATGCATCTGGAAAACTTCTTGANCTAGAAGGCAAAATACATCAGAGAAGACAAACCTAATCACTAACACATCACAAACAACTCCATGCATCTGGAAAACTTCTTGAAGTGCCAACAACAAATTGCCCTGTATGCATTATAATACGGTCTTTAGTTACATGACCACCAGGATCATCAGAGTTCTTGCCACAGGACTTTGCAGATTCATTTAAAAAGTCTCCATTTTTTGAGCTATCACAATAATTGGCAACGAAGATATTGAACCTCTTCTCAGTTTCTTAGCTGACCTCATGAACAAGGGAATATGGAATACCTGTTATATATTTAATTATGATATTATTAGGAAACACACATACGCAGTACTTTTTGGATCCTTCTTTCCATGATTACTTTTGTATATTAAAAAAAAATCAATAATATTTAATCCAAAAATACAGAGGTGATAAAAAAAAAAAAACCTGCCTATGATTTTCTCTTTTTCAGATGAGATAGAACAGGAAATTAAATTCATCTCTCCTTTCAAGCACTCCTCCTGCAGCCAAAATTCCTTCTGTTCAAAGCTCTGCCCTGGGGTCACAGCTGAAATGAGTGGGGAGAGGTTAGCCTGATGCTGACATATGAGAAACATGGAAATAGTCCAATTCAACTCAAAAAAATATATATTTCTCAGGATGTCCTCTGTTGTGACATTATATAGAAGGCAGAATTTCTTCTCTGCTTTTCTGGATATACAGATGTGGACATGCTGTGGTGGATAGAAGAGTTGGAAGAGTCACAAAACAGCTGTACTGCAGTAAACTCTGTGTCCTGAAACTTTCTGGTGTATTCTTATTCTTTCTAATATAGAATATATTTGGAAAGCCATTGCAGGAACGTTGTGCTGTTCAGGTACCCTTGGAAAAGGTCTGACTTTCAGACCAAAAGATCCTGCAGCCGATGGAGGGATAAAACAGGGGTATAAAAAATAACAGGCACCATCTGTCTCTTCCAGACTGAACCAGAATGTTTGGTCCCATAGTTGTGAATTGGGAAGCCGTCCTCAAGCTCCATGCCAGCCCTGTGGAATTGCTTTCCATACGCACAGGGCAATGGCAGAGCTTGGGTATCAGTTGCAAGTGCTCTGGAGAGAGTAAATTTTGCATAATTGTCCATTAGGATTTCAAAAGGATACTCCCTGCGCAGGGGAGCTCTGTTTTCTCAGACTGCTTCAAGAGACGGTGTCAGCAATTCAACACTAATTGCCACTTTTCCTCATTACCAATAAACGCTATGCTCGTAAACAAGGGAAGGCAGGAATATGCTTCCCTTCTAAGGAGGATCCTAAAGTTCAGCTGAGATTAAAGGAAACCTTCTTCTTCGTAATGACAGCTGAGCTGCCCTATGGCATCTCCTTCATCTAAATGTCAGAGGTACAAGACCGAGTCCACCTCGAAGATGCCAGGAGACCATCTACAGGCCTTTGAAGTGTTTTCCTGCAATCTTTTTGTTTTTGAATGAGTAAATCTGTTTTTTTTTAAAAAAGTGAAAAAGGTGAAAAAGTCTCTCCTAATAATGTCTTTATCTAATAGTTGTTAGTTAATATTTCATGTTTTCTTTTGATTTGCTGCAAGATAACAGCTTTTTTCTAGCCTATCAGCATTGGGTAAGATGATTTCAAGAAAAAAAAATGATTTCTTGGTAAATAAAATAGTTCACATTAAAAATGGCAAAAGTGGGTCAGCATGCAAAAGAATAGCGCACTGAGGCTTGTACACCAGCTTGTCTTGACATTGGAAAGGGTTTTCTCTTAAAGGAGACATTTAAATTTTAAAATAAGGTCTAAATGAGAAATAGAAATTTTGAAACTAATCGCTTTCCAACAGTGCGATGTAAACATGATTGCTGAGGGGTCCGGTGCTTCCACAACACCGCGACACAAGCTGGAGGTTTCCAGGAGCACAGGGAGGTAAAAGGAAAGCCCAAGTGAGCCAGAGCGAATGCATTCACACCTGGTCATCCCCCGATGACTCGGGCATGTAAATTGCATTAAATTCTGGTATTTCAGAATCAAATTAACATCTTATCCTTTGCCTGACTTCATCGAGACTGGATTGATAACCAGCTTTTTAGGGCTTGACTGTTACTTCCAGAAAGTTGTTCAAAACTATATGGAACATACTCCCCACACACTCTTTTCCACTCTGAATATAAGAATAAAAGGAAAACATGTTTTTGTTTATGATTATAAGCCTCTTGCAGGCAGCTAGAATTCAAATACTGCTTTATCTTTTGAGGAAAGAAAATAATCTCTTCCATCATCATAAAAACACCCAAACACACAGCCTAAGCCAACCCTCTGCCACGCTGCTTGTTCAATCTTTTTAATACCATACTTGAATACATTGTTTGAAAGCACATATGATTTCTAAAATCTCTTTCTTGCTTCACTTTCATGATGACAAACTGGAGCCTATGTGATTCACACTATGAAGGGACAAACTGTACTGGGAATTATTTTTGCTTCAGCATGTATCTGTTTTGTAATTCCATTGAGCACAGAATTTTATCTCTCCCAACAATAACACATCTCTTGTTGATAAAGCCATGTGAATACATGAAGAGCAAGGAAAAAAATAGTGGGATTTAAAGCATAAAATCACGCTTATGAAGCATTTTGATGAACACTGCAAGATGCATAATATAATTATTGTGGCCATTAGACTATTATTTATGACAAATTTCTTGCCTTTGTTGCTTCAGGATAAAAAACATACTGTATTTAAGGATTATAGCACTCCGGAGAGTCTATCAAATGTACTGGCAGATGCAACAAGTAACAGAATAAGGCAATGGCTCACTGCTGTTCCAGCACGAACACTAGATGTTAAATAACTTAATGCCAGATCCCATACTAGATTAGAAAGTGAGAAATATAGCACACTAAGGATAAAGGTAGAAATATAATAAAAAAGTATTGTGTAGGAAAATAGAAGGCAATGCTACTGTATGTTTTCCTGTATTGCTTTTTTAGTCTAATATTGGATTAATTTCTTGTATTACTGAAGTGTTAAGAAATAAAAACAAGTACTGGGACATAGCATCATGAGTCATGTAGGAAAAAATAATGAATATAGCCACTGCATCATATTTGCACCCAAATATTCTTTTAATGTATATCCCAAAAACTAAAGATGAATAAAATATTTTAAGACAATAATGCTAGCATGGGCCCTATTAGCATCATATCAGAGAAGCTCCCTCAATATCTCCATGATAGTCTTGCTATAACAAAGTGCTATCAGCCACATTTTACTAATGAGAAACTGAGGTCCTTAGCAATCTCTCTGGATGCCTCAAGTCACTAATGGTTTGACTGAAAGGCTCACTTGGGAAACTCAATAAATTTGCATCTTCAGCCACCTCCATATTCTCCAAATCCATCCAATCCTGGTCGTCTTTCAGTCACACAGAAATACAGGACAGAAAGAAATCTCCATCTTCCACATTTGGACATTTTCCTTCTTATTTTTCCTTCCTAGCACAGCAGAGATGCTAGACTTCAGATACACCAAGAAACAACACTAACCCAGTAAAACTTTTCTGAAACATAATATTCTTTTTACCTCACTTTGCCATTCTACTTGCATCCTCATGTGTGGAATTAAGAAAATTGTATATATTGAGGCTCCCCAGCTCAACTAGTGTTTAAATATTTCCCAAGTTAAAACAATTCTGAACAACTGATTAATTCGCAGCACACAATTCTCTGGCTGGTTTGTGCTCTACATGGAAGGAGAGGGACAGAAAATGGATGATTCTCAGAGAAGAGTGGAAGATCTGTACAGATGCTACAAGTATTAAGCCCATCCAATAATTTTATGGGTCAGGAATTAAGAGTGTTACAAAATTATTATTGTCCAAAAATGAAATCAGAAGAACTGGGGAGAACTCCATAATTGCTCCATCATTAATCTGGAACATGGTCACAAGCCTGTAATAAGGCAGGCATAGAGAACTTCAAATCATATTTGACAGATGGGTTTAATTAGTCATTCTCATACAGACTCATAATATTTGCTGTTAATATTCATTCTAAAACACCCTGCTGGCTGTGATAATATTTATATGTTAATCCCGTTATGATAAGCTTCCAGTGCCAAAACCTCTCCAAATAAAATGAGTGATATATTTCAAACTTAGATAAAGAAATGTGCAGGTATCCTGGTTAAGTTTGTCACTTGCACAAGTGCCTCCTTAATCCGTGAAATTACACCTGTCACAGTAAGTTAACTTTATTAACACTACTTCCTGATCCATGTAAAACTATCGGGAACACAAAAGCCCTGAATCTCTAGTTAATTAACATTGCCACCTTTGCATTCATGTGATCAGATCTCTGTTTTTTAAGAGTAATTAAACAATATGCAAATAGAGCTTGTGGAATTTCTAAACGAACTGTAGAGGCAAACAACTTGCTAAGTGGCATCAATATTTAACCGTGATTCATTGTGCATGTTTAGTGACAGCAAATGTATTAGATAAAGGAAAATTTTACTCCTTAAAATGAATAGCAAAATATATGTGACTAAATTTAATGAGGAAAACAACGTACTGAATAATAGATTGCTAATATTTTATGTTTATTTACAAACAACGAACAAGCAGCTTTCAAAAGTGTTATATACACCACGCCTCAACTGAAGGAACACAGATGGAATATCAAAAAAAAAAAGTTAGAATTGTCTTCTTTGGATTTTCTTTCGAGTACAAATGAAAATATATCTCAATTCGTGTTTATTTTAATCAACTTAAAGTCATGTTTAGAGAGAGCCTGAGAGCATACAGCAATGATAACCACCGCATCAAAGGTGATGTAACATTGCTTTGAAAAAAAGAATTGTTTTGAGAGTTGGACACTGACTGATGAATAGTGAACTGAAATAAGTTGCCAAGCTGCAGTTTACCCGTGATGTTGCTTTACCATTTCGCCAGTCAGGAGTAGAAACCAGGTAAATTCCCTGCACAGACCCACCAAGGTAAAGAGTGATGGAAACCTGCCTGTTGAAATCACTGATTCTGGTCCAACGCTCACTGCAGACAATGGAAATATCCTGTCTTTGGATAACTTTGAACTGGAATTTGCAAGAATCTGTCCAACGGGTTCTTTTAGAAAGCAGACAGCTACAACCCTAGACATATATGTGCATTGCTACTTTGACCAGTAAAATTCAGTCAGGTGTTAGACAACATACAGGTTAGATGACACGGTGTAGTCAGGATACTGACTTAAGGAAATTGCACAGAAACTTAGTTTAATAAGGAGAAAATGACTTATGTGATGATTCTGAAAGGAAGCTCTTCCCTTCCTCTCTTTTCTTCATCCTCCCAAAGTCATGAAGCTCCCTAATTATGAGGTTCAGAGGATTTTTATAAAACAATTCTAAATTCCATAGTAAATTCCCCAAACCTGTAAAATGTTGCAAAAATTAACAAGTAAATAATAGAAAAATTGGAGCTCCCCTGTTATAAGGTGAGTTTTTCGTTTTTTTTTTTTTTTTTTTTTTTTAAACTGTGACACCAAAGTGTCTTAATACATATACTGCCTATCAGATCCTTATAAATATGTACCTGACATGCACTTCCAGAAAGAGTGGACAAGAAGCAACAAAAAAATATAAAAACGTACTCATTAAAGTAACGATCTGTGAATAAAAAAGGAAAAAGCAGCTGCCAGATGAGAGCTGCTCAGGAGAATCAATGTTCAATGTAAGCGATGGCACAGTGGGAATGTAGGTAGGAAGACCTATTTTCCACTACAGATTAAAAATTCATATAAAATTCACTAGCAGAAACGTGGGTTTGATACATGGAATATATTTTAGTTTCCTCTGGAAAGCTTAAGATCAACTCCTCTCCCCATAACTAGCAAACGCCTGCTGTAAGGCCCAGCAGCAAACGATCTGAAGAGATTAAACTACTCAGAATTAAATTCAAAGATATAAAATATCTCCTTCAAATATTCTGTGACGGCAATATTTCCTGTTAGTTTTCACCTCCCTCGAGTATGAAGATTGAATAACATTTTTGTTTAAAATGCATGTGGTTAGCAACGTAAGAGTCAGCAATGCGCTGCAAAATAACGGCAGCCTCAGCTTTCCGAAAATACACTCGCGGGCATACTTAGACACTAATAAAATTAATTAAAATAATGGCAGAATGAGTGAAAAAGAAAACTCACTATCAGTTAGTAGGAGACAGACTGCTGGAAATGACCTACCTGTTTTCGGAGGTAGCCGATTTCCTCTGGCAAACAACCACAGCTGGCGCGTATTTCCCGGTGTAACCCGTGTTCTCTCTGATGTCCCATAAGTAGGGGCTGCTGGCTCGAATGCTGGAAACATTCACACCTTTCTTCACCTTTGCTCTGAGGGGAACCAGAGGATATTTCACCACTTAGACACAAGCCATCAGTTTAATTTGTTACTTATTTCTTCATCGTCTTCTCATTGACCCACAGAAAATGCTACCACTCATTAGCATTATTACAAGGAAAAGAGATGAGAGAATTAATTAAGAATTCCATATTTTAAAGAAATGATATTAAGATAAAAACCTTGCTGAATTAACGGTAATTACAACATTCGTGATGTCTGAAGTACAGGGTAGGTATGTTCAGAGCACTCCTCACTCCTGTTCTTCCAGGGCTCAGATCATGGGCACCACTTGTCCCAAAATCAAGTAAAGTTTTTGCTGTGATTTGTATCTGGAGCCAGGAACTGACAATCTTTCCCGGGTCTTGGGATACCCAAAGCCTACATTGACTCTCTAGTACTCAAAGTGAGGACATTTCATATGTTTGCATCAAATTTCACTATCTGAGTCCGTAATACTTATTCATTTCCTTTCGCCACTGATGGTAGAGCTGCTCCATGGGCTCGGATCCTGAAAATACTTTGCATGTGCTTAGTCTTCCAAAAGGGAGCAGTTTCCTTTCAGTTCAAGGGCTCTATTTCCATGCACAGGATTAAAATGCAAGAAAAGCTGCAGGACAAAGTTTTTCAGTCACGACGACCAGACTGGCTGTGACTGAGAAGCACTTTCTGCTCCTCATATCCTAGTGCAATACTCCTGGTTTCAGTTACTAGTGGAGAAGAGGAACAGTACACCTTTTTCTAAAAATCTATTTTATTTCTCTCTGCAGATGCTGTAATCCCTACTTCTCACTCTCATTCTTCAACCAAGTGTTTCAACACTTAAGACATTACTGAATTATTCCATAGCTATCGTTGGACAATTTACTGCATTAGGCGTTTGTGGTGGCGTTAACTTTTGATTTCCGAATATGTTTACAAAAACCAAGAAAATCCTGCGTGGTCAAACAACCTCATATATGAGCTGTCAGGAAATGGCAGTTTAATTATATTTGCTTAAAACCTCATACACAAAATCTATTCAGTGTTATGGCAGGTTCTCAATTCTGAGGGATTTTTTTTCTGTATAAACAGCTGCTACTATGCAGAGATGCTAATGTCAGGAAAACAACTCCAGAACCAGCCTCCGTATGAAATTCCCTGTCTTTGAAGGACAACCTCCGCACGGAGCAACCACTCAGAGCCAAAAGATTCCTTTGGCTCTCCTGCAGCAACAGGATGCTGTTCCTGGACACACAGGTCCAGCTCTCAGTCTCCTTGGGGCAAGACTGCTCCAGCTGTGAGACATCTGGAAATCGTGGATAAAAGGTTTAAGTCTTGCATCGAAAGAGATGTTTTCCTGTGATTCAAAGTTGGGGACACATTACAGCTACTAGGTAAATACATAAAACACATGACTGACTACAGGACAAATATTATCCATTTTATTAGCAAAACCTGTAGGAGTTAAATAAAAAGGCAATGTCAGAGCACACCACGTCCTTCCTTGCACTGGTGGCTTTGTGCAACCGCTGCCCCGTACATGGGGACGCAGCACCAGACCTCGGTTCTGCCAAGTCAACAGCCTCTCACTAAAAATCGCGGAGGTTTCTCACTTCCATTTTAAAAAAGCGNATGTTTTCCGTGATTCAAAGTTGGGGGCACATTACAGCTACTACATAAAACACATGACTGACTACAGGACAAATATTATCCATTTTATTAGCAAAACCTGTAGGAGTTAAAGAAAAAGGCAATGTCAGAGCACACCACGTCCTTCCTTGCACTGGTGGCTTTGTGCAACCGCTGCCCCGTACATGGGGACGCAGCACCAGACCTCGGTTCTGCCAAGCCAACAGCCTCTCACTAAAAATTGCGGAGGTTTCTCACTTCCATTTTAAATAAGTGATATAGACAGAACAAAAGTAAGTGTAAGTGTACAAACACAAAGATAAAAGCCTCTTATTTTCTGGGTGGATTCTGTTAACTTCCAGAGTGACACGACAAAGCAACAGAACGGACACAGAAGCAGAAAGACAAGTTTGTTTATCTGTGACAGTCACTTTACCCAGTGACAAAGTGCCATCTAGCACTGATTTCTAATGTTTCAAAACAAATGTACACTCTTGCATATGCTCCTTAGGGTAACTGCAGTCTAAGGATCAGAATTTCCCACGGCAGTTTTTGATAAGATCAAATTTAGTCATCTATTAAAGCCCTAAACCTCTAATTTTATTGAAAACAAAAGCAGAACAAGATTGCAGTTTTCTACAGAACCAGAGGTTTGTAACTCTTTGGACAAGAATCGCTTAATTAACACAGAAGCTTCCACTCCATCACCTCAGCTTCTTGGGTTGTCTGGTGCTGCTCTTGCTGGCGTTGGGGACCCACACGCTGCAGTCACCCCATTTCCCACGAATGACCAGAGTGAAACGGGGTTAATAATAGCCGAGGGTTTGGTTTTTGTCAGCAGATTAATGAAATGCATTGAATAAAAGCATGATGAGATCAATTCCTGCTTCTTTAACTCAACTTTTCCAGAGCTGCTTGATCCAAACATGCTGCTTCACCCCAACGTGCTACCCCAAGACTCGCAAGCAGCGTCCCCTCCACAAACTCCTTGTGACAAAGCAAAACTTGGGAGAGCTCAACCCTGAAAATCTCCCCTTGCTGATGGGATGCAAAGCCAGGGAAGGGGAATAAATAAAACAGGTGAAAAAGGAACCCCCAGAATCAATACATCACACTGGAAATCAAACAAATACATCTCCTAAGTGCATAAAGACAGGGGTTCCCAGTTCCATACTCTGACCTGCTAGGCACCATGTTTACTCGGGTGATAAAAGAGGCTGCGACTCCACCACTTAAGATGCAGGCAATGTCCTTTTTCATTTATCAAAGTGTCTGCTTTAGCATCTCTCCAGTTTTTGTAGTTTACAACCAGTTAGCGCTCAGCTTTCAGCCCCTGTCATTACTGCAGGCTGGTAATGGCTGTGAAATTGTTACTTAAGTGTGGTATAAAGTGGAACAGCTGGCTGCTGAAAAATAACAGCATTACAGCACATGTGCTGCTAAGTGCTGCGCTACGATGTCAACCGAGTGCCGGGCCTGAAACACCGCAGGGAAAAAAGAGGGAGAGAAGGCACAANCGCTAAGTGCTGCGCTACGATGTCAACCAAGTGCCGGGCCTGAAACACCACAGGGAAAAGGGAAAAAAGAGGGAGAGAAGGCACAAATTCTCCCTCCAAGGCATGCGTGAAGAGATCAAGGACAAGGATGGATCGGGAGCCACAGAAATATTGCCCCAGGTGGGACTCCCTGGCCACGTCTTGCTCCCACCAATGTGTCCTGGAATGGGATGCCAGGGTCACGCATCCCTCTGCTCTAAATAAACAAAGGCTCTAACCCGCAAACAGAGCTAAATAAAGATGTTTTAAATCCGTGACACTGATCCTGGTTTTCTATTACTGTGAGGGCTCCAGGCAAAAACACGTGGGAATTTTTCATGCGTCTTCTGCCGCACGAGCTTGCACCATGAAAGCAAAAAGGAGGAACGGGAGGCTATTAACACAGGTGCTGCCCCTGGTTATCGTGTTACCAGTGCTGATAGGAGGTGGCAGATAAATTGTGCACAGAGAGGCACATTTTGGAGAGCTTCTGGGCACGCAGCAGACGCTGCCGTTCTTTAGCGTGCTCTGAATTTGCCTTTGCCATCGTATCTCCCCAGAGCACGTCAGAAATAACTTGAAGGGTTTCTATTTCTGTTTGTCTTCAAGTGCTTTTTACTGCCCAGAGCCTAAACTGAACCCTGCAATGAAGAGGGACCAAAGCAATATTTAGCTTTATAATATGGCACTCTCCATCTTTGTACTGTAACAGCAACAACGGGTTTGGGAGGCGCTTGCTGGTACAACCACCAGCACAAAACATCACTAACCACCTTAACTAGCCTTTAGAATCCATGATGAGCAAAATGTGAATGGAAAAAGACACAATTTTTAGCCTTTTACCATGAAGAGCTATGATGGCAAACTGAGAAGTTGCCCTGAGAAGCTGAGGAGGCTCCATCCTTGGGAATATTCAACACCCAAGTGGACATGGTCCCGGACAACTTGCTCTAGCTGATCCTGCTGGACCAGATGATCCCCAGAGGTCCCTGCCAGCCCCAACTATGCTGCGAATTTGTAAATTGAAGAAGCTTTTCTCCCCATAGGATACACTGGAGTACAAACCGGTGTTGTCAGGTGATTTCATAGAAGATGCCTCCGCGTTTCTTCAGATTGCGCTAATAGTCTCACTGATTGAAAATCCACAGCAGAAGAGAATCGGGAGCCCCTGAGATACCGATGGAGTTAGAATAATTTATGGAGAGCGGTCTAGCACAACATAAGCTATTTAAAGCTGTATAATATACCCACAAACTCTTATTAAGGTCCGTGGTTTTCAGCCCTGTGAGACAGAAACCAGTTATCATTATGCATCACCATGAAAGCAGATTAAAATTAAATCAATCTGTTTATCTATGGGTTTGCAATGCAGCTTTTCCAAAGCATAACATGTTCCCTATCTAATTAACATTTCAGGAGGAAAAGCCGTTCCACCCAGACACTAAGCCACCATAATTCAAATGGAGATATTACAGAGAGCGAGAGAGAAATCAGCCCCAAAACACTCATGTGAATTTATAAAAAAAATAATTAGTGAAAAGGCACAGGATCAATTTAGGTTTCAAAACGAATTGTTCATTATTATGAGTTAAATAATACCTCTTTGGAACACGGATCTCTTAGGACTTGACAGAATTGTACTTGAGTCTGTGTACGCACACGCTATTGCGCACAGGCACGTATGCATTACATACATGCGCATGCATTACACATATCCAGACATTTAGATTTATTCTTACAGTTTACAAAAAGAAAATTCTTATGAAAACTAAGTTTTGCAAGATGCGAGAATAACCAGCCTGTGGAGAATTAAGAGGAAAGATTGGGCACAAAGCAATTCCAGGCAGTGCCAAACGCAAGCTCAGAAAGCAGCCCCAGTCCGTGGGTAGCACTGCACCTCTGTGGGGATCCCAGCAGATCCCACCGTGGGATCCCAAACACGACAGGAAAATCAAGAGCGGGTTTCTCATATACCCCATGCATGTGCATCAGTTTGGCCAGGTTTCACCTCGGGAGCAGTTCTGGGTGCCAAATAGGTGCCAAAGCACGAGGAAGAGGAGAGCAGCTGCGTTGTGCCCCAGGGCGGCCCTGCAGAATTAGATATTCCTGGCAGGCGACATCCCCAAAAGAGGATGGATAAGTCACGGCTACTACTGCTGACAGCGTTCCCATTAGAGATGTCCTAAGGAGGCATTATTCTGTTAAGGGACAAGCCGCTATTCCCACCAGTACACAGATATAAATTATGAATTATAAGTGTAATGATGGAGGAATTACTGTCTTAAGGTTGATAGCTACAGGTGAAGGTAAGGAAGGAAACCATGATCTCTGTCTTCTCCAAAATATTCAGCACATCTAGGGCTATAATAGAGACTTACTGTCACCTCTCCCTGCTGCATAGCACTTTTTCATACAGGAACGGATAATTGGGCAATAATGAGCAGTGATACTAACCAAAATATTTATGTATTCAAAGGTGTGAAGGGAAGTGTTTGTTTATAGAAATGAAAGACAAAGATAAATAGAGCTGCCTGCTGATCTAACATAGTTGGGAGCCCAGTGGACTGTTTCCAACTGCTGTTTAGAAAATAAATGCAAAAATACATTGCAGATTCTGAAATACACCTTTCTAAACTACTTGTAAAAAATCAAAAAAAACCATTTCCCTCCTTATGCACACAAAGCATTAGACCCCCTCATTTCCTATCCAGCATTAGCAGGATTGCTGACAGTGCCAGGTAGTAGCCTGTGGCTACCAACCAATTTTTAAATCAAGAAGAATAGAAAAACAAAGCTAATTTGGGGAGATTCTGCATAGTGAATATGAAGTGCCATTTTGCCTGTTTCAGTGGTGAGAAAATAGTATCAAAGAGCTAGAAGGGGCACTATAGTATATACATTATACATAACACATACATAATATGCTAAGGCTGAGGCTAAACTGTAATTTGCAATTAAAATAATACATGTGGGTAGTGCTCACACCTCAAAAGACCCCCCTGACACACTCCTGCCTGTTGCTGCAGGGGCTGGGGGCATTGCAAGCTCCTTGGCAGTGCACTGTGCTCTGACATCCTGCAACTTGCTGGGTCTTGATGAAGACCTTAGTGACCGCTCCAAGCAGCCATAAAACATATTCTTTATTAGGAAGTTTATTTCAAACTTCATAAGCAGGATGGTTGTGTCCTACTCCCAATTCGCAGCTTCGGGAGGAAGGAAACAACCAGTATCAGTGCACAGTGAATGAGAAGATTACTTCAACAACGCTAACGAAGCCTGATCGGGGAAAATGAGTTAGCTCTGTTCCCTAGCAACTTCTCACAGCTGCAGAAAAAATCATTTTCTGGACATCACGGAACTGCAAATACTTCAGCTCCCTTGTAGAGGAATTTTCTCATCTATTGCCCATAAAGAGGCCCCTCCAGGAGGTAGCACAGGAGCAGTTTCCAGCAGGCTGGACCATTACATTAACTTGTGCCAGAATTTTCAAAAAGGCCCATGGATCTGTATGTATTGTTTGTCCTTCATTCAATGACATGTATGTCAGATGTTCAGAAAATAGCATCAGAGAGGCAGAAAAACAACATATAACTGTCTTTGCTGCAGAAATCCTGAGCCTGCAAACCCCTTTTCATGGAAGTATTTTCTCTGTCAAGGGAGCAATTTTGCTGATGACATTACTTAAAGGTTTACAGAATCAGGTTTCCAGTAAAGAAAATGCAAACTCTGTATATAAGTAAAGGCTTCAGATTCTTCCATGGACAAAAAGCCTACTTGCTCCAAAGAGTTGTGATTGCTGTAAAATGGATATTCACTAGGCAATTCCTCTAGAGATTTCTGCTATCTACATAAAATCTTAGGTTGAAGCCTATACATCTCCACTGACTTATTTAACCACCTCCCTGACATCTGCACTAGTGACTACCAAAGCCACATTTTCTAAATAATAGCAAGGAATTCTGCTGCAGGCAGAGCCTAATGGCTCAGTGAAGCCACTGATGCAGAATGGAGTTCAATTAATACAATAATGACACTGGCCAAAATTATTCTGTGTCCTTAGTGTAGGGTACACACAACATTTTCTGCACCCAGCATCTGCATGCAGCAGTTGCCCCTGGTACACGTCAGAGCACAGTTATAGCTGTGATTTTAGCACTAGAAGAATCATAGATGAGAACTTGGCTCATCTGGGCAAGCAGAAATAGAGATAACTTGGAATTATATAAAAACCGCCTTGTCAACAGCTTTCTAAGACGGAGCTATGCTGCAGGAACACAACGGTGGCGGGTAATCCTCTGTACACACAAACCCTGAAAAACTAATAATTGCATCTCTCCCAGCTTCAGGTTTCATGCATTTCCATTGCCTGTTTTATTCTCTTTGGGCGTTTGTGTTTCAGAAAGCTGAGGAGGAGTGAGGTGCCCTTCGTCCCCGCACACCATCACTCTCAAGTGTCTGCTGTGGCACTCCAGCACGGGGGAACCCCGCAGTGTCTGCACAGCAGGGGCCACAGTTAAGTGTCAAGAACACTGTGCAAAACGGGGACAGGTAGCAGCAAGTAGCACTGTTTCTCCTTACTGGAGGCTCTAGTTTACTCTTTATAAAAAAACCTTCTGCAGCCAAAGCATAGCAGTAATCACGCAAACCCATTAACACCCTCACTCAGCTGCCACTAATTGAAATGCTCCTGTCAGACCCAACCACCATGCAGTGGTTTCAGAAGGGGAAGGTTTGTGCTCCTGCCTGCAAGGTGACAGGAGGAAACCAGTTGGGAGACATGAGTTGTTGTAGGAGGCAACCAGAACAGCACCACAAGGGATGGAATGGCCAAATGCGAAAGGTTTGTCTTACTAGAAGGTGCCTGGGGACACTCAGCCCTATNTGTTGGGAGACATGAGTTGTACGAGGCAACCAGAACAGCACCACAAGGCATGGAATGGCCAAATGCGAAAGGTTTGTCTTACTAGAAGGTGCCTGGGGACACTCAGCCCTATCTGCTGCCTTGAAGGTCTCTGCATGAGCCTCAGTCTAGCTCTGTGACACAATGGGATGCCCAAGTGAACTAAGGTTAGCAGGATATATAGCAAATGTCGGTATTTTGAGAACTAGGTTAAAATTCACAACCTAAAAATAAAAGGAAAGGGACGCCTAATTAGCTTTTTAACAAAACAGACCTGAGATAACAATAGTCTTAATCTTTACTTGAGAGATTTAAAAGGATAATAGTCCCACAGAGGACAACAGCACAAGGAAGGAAAGCACCACCCATGGGAGGGCTTGGAGACCCAGTTATCTCAGGGTCACTGGTGCAAAGTAAACTCACACCCCAGACACCGCTCACCTTTTAGAGTTTATGCATTTATTTTTAACAGTATCAATGGAAGGGGCAGACCTCTGCTTCCCAAAGAACATATTTCCAACTGCAGCTGGAATTTTTCTACACAAAACCTGCATAGAGTGCTATCACTTTGAAAATCACACCATCACCCCCCCAAATGGCACAGAGGCAAATGATGAATCAATATACATAACAATAAAGAATATGGTCCAAAATCTGTTGGCCTGCATTGAAGTCTGCAGTTCATGGACCATTTTGCGCACCGATTCTTTATTCCAAACGCTTCCTTTGAAGACCTATTTCAAGTGCACAATAAAGGTAGCCCTGCGTGCGTCACACTCTGCTGCATATTGCTTTATTCAGCTGCCTTTACGGCCGTGCGACTCGAGGCAGTTTGTAGAGACACTAATTAAACAACGGCCCCTGCCACCGTGGGTCCTGCTGTGAGAAAACTGATGCTGACATGACACACACGCTGCAAGCCAGAAGCACAAGCGAGCCATGAAAATAACTGGGGATGCCAAGAGGTCAGGGAGAAGGGAGTGACAGCGGATTTTTAAGTATTTAAATATATTCCTCAGCAGCGAGCTGGAGTCAGGAGTACAGAAAGAGCCTGGGGACGGGGGACTCCGAGGTGACGACGGGGAGTCACACAAGGGCAGTGCAGGGCTGGAGAAACAGAGATGTCGTGGCACAGACTTCAGTAAAAGGAAAAAGTGTAGGTCTGTGCTCTGTGTCTGCAGCCATTCCCTTGGAACAGTCTTTCTCAGTCAGGAGACAGGGAAAGAGGGATATCCATTACCTCTTATTTATTTATTTTTAAGCAAAAGACCTTTTTAAGGAGAAAAAAAAAAAAAAAAANTTCTTATTTATTTATCTTTAAGCAAAAGACCTTTTTAAGGAGAGAAAAAAAAAAAAGGGCATTCCTGTTGGCTGGAGTGCTGGTTGCTGATAACGGATTGATGAAGAATCTCTCTTTTTCTGTTGACACATTGGTTTTGCATATGAGATGGAAAACAAAACGTATCAAAAAGAAACGCCGGGGGTAAATATTTTAGTAATCTCAGACGCAAACCTGTCGCATTATAAGGATTACGGCCCATTAGGGTTGTATAAAATTCATGGCAAAGCTTGTAATTCAGCTCTATCTCAATGACGAAAACCTCCTGTTGTGCAGGAGGAATCGCTCTTTCTGCGCTGTGGTTGTGCACATGGACGGGACCTGCTTGCTGCCGCACGGATGGTCTGGAGAAAGACGGCACAGACCCCCAGATCGCTGCATGGGACATTCTCTGGTCACCCCCAACCCGCAGGGATGTGGGGGACACAAAGGGCAATAAACCAGCCCAAAGGTTTTGCTAAATAAAGAGCTTTCTCTTCTTCCATATTATCTACCTGGAAGTCACAGAATTGCTACTAAAGGGAAGAGTGACTAAAAAAACAACCTCCTCCCCTCTCCCCCCACCAAAAAAAAACACAAAAAACAGGAACTATTGTATCTGACAGGCCCTTCTGAAGGCTGATTTGAAGACCTTGCCTCTAAAAGACTGCATTTCTGACAGAGCTATCACTATACATGTGCATGCACCGCACCAGGGAGGGATGATACACTCATTAACTTTCACTCTACCCGGCCAAAAAAATCTCCACTCTAAAGAGAAAAACAAAACAAAACACCATGAATGGCACTGGAGAGTCAAACATAAGCAACGCCCTTAGCAAATCCTAGGTAGGCAATGGCTGTGGTCTATACAACGGGAATGAAATATTTGATGTCAAATATTCATTAGGTTTGTTCTTGAAGAACCGCAGAGCAAGGTCAGTTGCTTAGAAGTTGGACTGAAATCTGGAAAGCAGGTCAGTATTATACTATGTAGCAGGAATATTAGCATATTTGCTTATGCATGGACTAATTAGTGCCATAACTCTGTCAGCTGAAGCCAAATAGAGTAGCCAATACAAGTCAGATGTTGCCAATACTGGTGTTAGAGGAAAGGCTGTTCGTTACTGAGTAAAAATGAGAGGTTGGTAATGGAACATTAGACAAAATAGGAATTCATAATAAAACGACATTTAAAAAGCAGTCCAATCTAAAACGATTTTTAGACCATTTTCAAAAATATATAGACATCTCTTTCAAAGAGAAAAAGAAACCTGGTCTTTCAAATGTTATTTGCAGCGTTTAACAAAATAATAAATATATAGCAAACCAATAACTTCTTCAAATATTCATTAATTTCTCAACACTGCTGAGTAGCAGACTTATTTGTCCCACGATATGACAGGAGAGTTTTAGTTTGAATCACTAGACTTGACCAGACAACGAAGACAGAAAGAAAATGACCTAAGAATTCAAAGTTATCTGAATCTGTATAATATCACATAACTTTGCTCAGCAAGACATATTTCAAGTATGTAATATACATATTTGTTCCCATTCTGCACAATAAATTATTTAAGCCACTTTCACATTTTTAGATTCCTACACAGGTAGCTAAAAATATGTGATTTATTCAAGGTTGGGAGCACTTGCAGCATCCAAAATACAGCTCAAAATAACCCATGCTGTCTCCATTTTCACCACTAATTTGAGACATCAACAAAACTTCTGAGCAAGTTTAATAAATCTTTTCAAAAAACCCCAAAGATTAGCATAATTGATCTAAGTTTCCCATGGAAACCAGAGAGATTATTCAATTCTGAAACCCCAAGAGGGACCATCCATCGCAGTTTTCCTTGGGCACTAATGTTTTCTCAAATTCATTCATTCATCTAAATAAAAATTTTGCACTTTGATTTGCTTTTGCCTAACCACTCTTTCTCCCCGCAGCTCGCCTGCTAAATGCACCAATCTGTCCTTGTCCTTCTGCAATTCCCCCTTCCAGGAAGGGATTCCTGGCAGTCGTGGAGCAGAGCAGGTTGTTTTAGGACCTGGACAATCAATGACAATGTTCTTGCACCCTTGAGACAACGACCTGCTCTCATGCCATCACCCAATCCTTCTTGCACCGTTACCAGACTTTTATATGACTCTGCCTTGCAGTTACTAATATTGTTTATTAAAGATAGAGCAATTGTTTTACATGGCCAGGGAGTACATAATTCACATAGGAGGAAAAGGAGGCACTTAGCATACATAGGGGAACGTAGAATAGATGGCACTACATATATTATGAATATACAGTTAGTATTCTAAAATGATCATCACTACACTCAATTTGTCTTTCCAATTATAAACCTGCTTTTAAATACCCTGTCACTAGAGAAAATAGTTCCAAGTGTTGTTTGAGACTATTTACTAATAACAGACTATAAATAATGTCTATGTGAGACTCATTTTAACTGTGCCACAAACAGAAGCCTTTTGGATTCCAAGGATATCTGATGTCCCAGAAAGTGCCTACAAAGATGATTACTTCCAACTAATCAAACCGCATTCCGAGATTTACCTTTTCTATAATCCAACATTAAGAGTTTCTAAATGCCATGGGAGCACAGCACCACTAGCCATCAGCAGGACTGAGGCTACCAAAATCACTTAGCTGTTAGAAACCACTTTCTAAATATAACACATGAATCACAACAAAAACAAAAAAAGCAAGCAGCAGTGCCATCACCTACCTGCAATCTGAACAGAAACGCATTTGGGTGCCAGCCCCGTGTCATGTTCCCCTTTCTGGGCCCAGCTGCACTTGCTGTGATGACTTGCGTTTGCAAACCTGCTTAAGTGACTGGAACGGAATGAGGTCTCATTTTCCACCTTGGTGCAACATCATTTTTCTCTTCCCATGACTGTATAAGGTTTGAGACAATCCGTTCTTTTGGCTTAATAACTTGAGTTATCAGCTTCAAAAAATGCATAGCAATCTAGACGAGTATCTGAAATGAAACTCTTTTTACTGGGCTTTGAATATATACATTAAATGTCCTCTCTCTCTGCTTATATCTACATTTTGACTTCACGCCAGCCTTTCCCTATGAGCTACAAAGATTTAGTGGCTGCTTGCTGAGTTTAGCATGGCAGCAGGCCAGGTTTTAATTCCCCCAATCAGCTGATAACATATTCTTCAAAGATTAAATCACTGTATCCCAGGAGCGTTGGGCTGGATCACTGTTCCCAACCCTCTGTGCGCTGGCTCAGCCAAGGAGGAATCCAACACCTGAACAGCTTGTTGCTGTTTCATCCTATGAAATATTGATTGCCAATAAAAGGAGAGAGAAAAAAGAGAGGCAGCGTTGTATAAGGTTAGTGGAAGAGTCTTCTGTAAATCCCAAACCTTTAAACTATAATCATTGTCAAGAAAAGGTACAGCATCTCTTAAGGATGTTGAGTGCTGCCTCCACGACTCTGCAGCTGGACGAGAATGAATCCGAACGGCGGCTCCCTCAATACCCACAGGGTATGAATGGCCCAGCTGAGTTTACAACAGTAATAAAGAACAGACTCGCAAACCGAGCAGGGACTGATGTTTACGGCAGAGTGAAAAATAAACACACTGCTCTAAAGCTGCTACATAATTCTGCCAAGCATATGGCTAAGATATGATTTTATTTAGGAAGCAGATTGTAAGATTGAAGTGCTGACAGATGAGGGTGTGCTGGTCAGTCATAAATAAGCATATTCTAATAGGAATTGGGTTTGTTACTGATTACAGATTTAGTGCAATCTAATCACTTATAAAACATGGGGTTTTAAATACATCTTGCAACTCACNCAGGGTATGAATGGCCCAGCTGAGTTTACAACAGTAATAAAGAACAGACTCGCAAACCGAGCAGGGACTGATGTTTACGGCAGAGTGAAAAATAAACACACTGCTCTAAAGCTGCTACATAATTCTGCCAAGCATATGGCTAAGATATGATTTTATTTAGGAAGCAGATTGTAAGATTGAAGTGCTGACAGAAGAGGGTGTGCTGGTCAGTCATAAATAAGCATATTCTAATAGGAATTGGGTTTGTTACTGATTACAGATTTAGTGCAATCTAATCACTTATAAAACATGGGGTTTTAAATACATCTTGCAACTCACAACTCATTTGCAACTTTAGGAGGCTCAGTCAAAAAAAAATCCCCAAGCATTTCTTCATCTAACTTTTAAGAGCCTTAACAGATTGATGCTTATGAACAAAATCACACCTTAGTCCTAGGCCCAAATTATAACCTCTTTTCCTACTCCACTCATGGCTATAGTCTCAAGATGAGGAAACCAGTATTGAAAGAAGCATCACTCCTGCTATAAGACCTTAGACACCCGAAGATGCAAGCAGACCTCGAGGAGGATTCATTTAGAAAAGCTCTGAAGCACATTAGCCATTAAATTGTTCTCTAATATATGCCCAGCTCTAATTATGCTAGATGATATGATCAGGCAAGGATGGGGCAGAAAATGCTGCAGTACTGAGCTATTGCTCGAGGAATGTGCCAAACCATCAGGTGTCCACCTGGGAGAGAAGCTAAACCCCATGATGCAAACGTAGGAAATGCCAGGGCTCAAGCAGCAGTGCCCCATCAAATATGAAGCTCATTTTGACAAGACTGCAGTCTACACTAGTCTTTTAGTACTCATGGACTTTCTAAATTCTCTCTCACCTTTCAGCCAAGTCTACTAATTCCTCTTGCCAAGGGAAACTCCAACACTTTTAGCTGGTGGGAATCCCCCTCCACAGCTATGGTGCCTCTGCCAGGCTTGGTGCCAAGCTGTGCATTGT
>VWPW01022463.1:28331-57552 GCA_013389825.1 Crypturellus undulatus
TGTTTGAGACTATTTACTAATAACAGACTATAAATAATGTCTATGTGAGACTCATTTTAACTGTGCCACAAACAGAAGCCTTTTGGATTCCAAGGATATCTGATGTCCCAGAAAGTGCCTACAAAGATGATTACTTCCAACTAATCAAACCGCATTCCGAGATTTACCTTTTCTATAATCCAACATTAAGAGTTTCTAAATGCCATGGGAGCACAGCACCACTAGCCATCAGCAGGACTGAGGCTACCAAAATCACTTAGCTGTTAGAAACCACTTTCTAAATATAACACATGAATCACAACAAAAACAAAAAAAGCAAGCAGCAGTGCCATCACCTACCTGCAATCTGAACAGAAACGCATTTGGGTGCCAGCCCCGTGTCATGTTCCCCTTTCTGGGCCCAGCTGCACTTGCTGTGATGACTTGCGTTTGCAAACCTGCTTAAGTGACTGGAACGGAATGAGGTCTCATTTTCCACCTTGGTGCAACATCATTTTTCTCTTCCCATGACTGTATAAGGTTTGAGACAATCCGTTCTTTTGGCTTAATAACTTGAGTTATCAGCTTCAAAAAATGCATAGCAATCTAGACGAGTATCTGAAATGAAACTCTTTTTACTGGGCTTTGAATATATACATTAAATGTCCTCTCTCTCTGCTTATATCTACATTTTGACTTCACGCCAGCCTTTCCCTATGAGCTACAAAGATTTAGTGGCTGCTTGCTGAGTTTAGCATGGCAGCAGGCCAGGTTTTAATTCCCCCAATCAGCTGATAACATATTCTTCAAAGATTAAATCACTGTATCCCAGGAGCGTTGGGCTGGATCACTGTTCCCAACCCTCTGTGCGCTGGCTCAGCCAAGGAGGAATCCAACACCTGAACAGCTTGTTGCTGTTTCATCCTATGAAATATTGATTGCCAATAAAAGGAGAGAGAAAAAAGAGAGGCAGCGTTGTATAAGGTTAGTGGAAGAGTCTTCTGTAAATCCCAAACCTTTAAACTATAATCATTGTCAAGAAAAGGTACAGCATCTCTTAAGGATGTTGAGTGCTGCCTCCACGACTCTGCAGCTGGACGAGAATGAATCCGAACGGCGGCTCCCTCAATACCCACAGGGTATGAATGGCCCAGCTGCGTTTACAACAGTAATAAAGAACAGACTCGCAAACCGAGCAGGGACTGATGTTTACGGCAGAGTGAAAAATAAACACACTGCTCTAAAGCTGCTACATAATTCTGCCAAGCATATGGCTAAGATATGATTTTATTTAGGAAGCAGATTGTAAGATTGAAGTGCTGACAGATGAGGGTGTGCTGGTCAGTCATAAATAAGCATATTCTAATAGGAATTGGGTTTGTTACTGATTACAGATTTAGTGCAATCTAATCACTTATAAAACATGGGGTTTTAAATACATCTTGCAACTCACAACTCATTTGCAACTTTAGGAGGCTCAGTCAAAAAAAAATCCCCAAGCATTTCTTCATCTAACTTTTAAGAGCCTTAACAGATTGATGCTTATGAACAAAATCACACCTTAGTCCTAGGCCCAAATTATAACCTCTTTTCCTACTCCACTCATGGCTATAGTCTCAAGATGAGGAAACCAGTATTGAAAGAAGCATCACTCCTGCTATAAGACCTTAGACACCCGAAGATGCAAGCAGACCTCGAGGAGGATTCATTTAGAAAAGCTCTGAAGCACATTAGCCATTAAATTGTTCTCTAATATATGCCCAGCTCTAATTATGCTAGATGATATGATCAGGCAAGGATGGGGCAGAAAATGCTGCAGTACTGAGCTATTGCTCGAGGAATGTGCCAAACCATCAGGTGTCCACCTGGGAGAGAAGCTAAACCCCATGATGCAAACGTAGGAAATGCCAGGGCTCAAGCAGCAGTGCCCCATCAAATATGAAGCTCATTTTGACAAGACTGCAGTCTACACTAGTCTTTTAGTACTCATGGACTTTCTAAATTCTCTCTCACCTTTCAGCCAAGTCTACTAATTCCTCTTGCCAAGGGAAACTCCAACACTTTTAGCTGGTGGGAATCCCCCTCCACAGCTATGGTGCCTCTGCCAGGCTTGGTGCCAAGCTGTGCATTGTCCATGCTTAGCACAGGAAGGTTAAAAGACACAAAAAGTCGGAGCGTGATAAAGTTCTGGTGGGAATGGACCCAGCTGTGCCCACTGCAAGAGCCACCCTTGCCTAGCCCATTACTTTTACAAAGTCGTTACTCTGACAGCATCTCTAAATCCCACTTTTTCTGCACATCTCAACCGGCATCCTCTTGGAACCACAAAGGAGGAAGCAGCTCATTATCAAAAACCCACCTTGGGAGGATGCAGTTCACACCAGCAGCTCCCAAGTTCACAACAGAGCTCTACTTTAATATTTCAGCCCGTGGAAGAAAAAACAAATGCCAAAAGTGGTGGCACTTTAGTGTCACTCTTAATGACAATATATACTATGCTGTATTTATTCCCAGCCCCAGTTCAAGCCCCTGCAGTTAATTGCTCTAAACAGCTGTAACATCAGCACTCCTCACTGGTGCAGTTAGGGAAGCAGATGGCTCATTTCTACATTGCCTATTTGTTGCTTTTCTCTTGCCTCTTTTTCCCTTTTATCATAGTTATCAAAACTGACATTAATCAACTGTGCTGAACTATATTTCTTGTCTGACATGTTCTTTTTGTGTGTCTACAAGCTCAGAGGTTTGCAAAGGTCAGAAACAGACGGCTGCATCCTTTCCACATCAACCAGGGAGGGCTGTCTCATCTCCTCTTCTAATATTTTCACACCTGCATAGTGCCATGAGCTTTTAAAATGCTATCATTGCTATACACGGATTGGGTCATAGGCACAAAAATACTAAGCTTTGCTCATTAATGCTTATGTATTTAAAATAGCCCATCCCAATCAGCATTCACGGGGTACCAGAACTGGTTGAATACTTTGCACAGCTCCGTTGTGATAGTAGGAGAAGCTACGTGTGGCTTTCACTGGCCCACACCAAGATTTCCCAGCGTGGGGCACATACCTATTACTGAAAACAATTATAAGAGAGCAGGCAAACAATGGATAATTACTAGGCTTTACAAGCCCATTAGGTTAAGTATTCTTGAAAGTATATTCATCTGGCATCACATTTGCATTCTGATGGCAGATGAGAGAAATTGGATATTAAATCTTTTGGCTCCCTTAGAGGGCAAAGAGAAACACAACAGTGAACGAGTCTATTAAATCACAGAATTAGAAAAAAATCCAAGCTGCTCTTTGTGTATTCTATGACCTATTTTCAATACCTGCTAGGGTTTTTAATCTACCAAATAGGGAGTTCTCTGTGAGGCGTCTTGGTACAGTGAAAAAGAATCAACTCTCCTGTTGACTTAATGCTGCGCAATGCAGCCACATGTCTTCCTGGCCTCCGCTCTGCAAAATCACAGAACTTTATAAAAGGTTTTGAAATCTAAAGATTAACTGAGTCTTGTAAATGTAAGAGTCTTTTTCTCTATTATCTCTTTTGGTTTATTTTTAATTTTACTTTTAAGCAAGAGGAGTCATCTACCTAATAGTCATGTCCTATTCTATCACAATGCTTCGAAAGCTTCCTAATGCAGAGCAACATATTCTTAAGGATCCCTCAAAGGGCATTTTCTAGTTTCAATATCAAGGGCCTAGAAGTTTCTTGCCAGCACCTCTATGAATGTATTATACGCTGTGTACACACACGATGTTTTGCTAAATGACATCCAGATCCACCAGGAAACCTCTCTCACATGGTTTTAAAGTTACTGGTACCTGCCTTTCACGTGGAAATGCAGTCACCTATGGAAACAAATATCAGCAACAAGTCTGCAATAGGAATAAATTATTGAGTTCTCTTCATGGAGATGTCAATCACCTGCAGACTGCGACACTGCCAGGGATGCACTAAAGGGCAGGCATTACTTTTAGGCTGTATTTCCAACTTGAACACAATGCCTCGGTAGAGCAGGCAGCTTTTGTTTTAGTTGAGTCATCTTTCCCAGCCCCAGCAAACTCCGTTCAGCCTCTAAAGCCAGATTACAACAATATGAAGATGAGAATAATTGTAAAGATTTTGCCATAAGTGTAAAAGGATTTGCTAATACTACCTTAACAAAATAAATATATAGATAACCTTAGAGCACCTAAGATTGTGTGTCACGATCTTTTCTTACTTAGTGAAGTAAAACCAGAGAAATTTCACTGAAATTCATGAAGAAATTCAGTGCCCAAATGTCATGCCATATTTAACGTACTTGTGGCAACGCCTGGTACAACAACTGCCTTTATAACAATTCCAAAGTGGAAGACAAGTAGCTCAGGTTTTCCAAAAAGATGCCCAAACGAACCAGAATTCATACTCTAGTCATCAGTTAACTTTTCTTCGTTCTTTCCTACCTCCTCTGTAGATTCAGAGACTCAGTTCACAAACGATGTAAATTCCCTGGCTACCAGCTCCTGTCGTATGACGGGTTCTGCTGAGTTCTTCACGGCAGGGCTATAGCAGGGAATGAACGTCTGTATTTGCACATCACACCCACAAACCAGGTAAGAGTAGACACCCAAAGAGAACAGNGTGAACCCCTATATTTGCACATGACACCCACAAACCAGGGCTGCATTGGTAAGAGTAGACACCCAAAGAGAACAGAACACCTTTCAGTAACAGGAACTAACAGATAACTTGCTATTTTCCTAAAAAATAGGAAGTTTTGTTTCTTGTTTTTTTGTTTGTTTGCTTGTTTTAAGTAGATTTCAGGAACCCCTCCTCTATCTTTTCTCAGCAGAGAAAACTGCATCACCCCGAAGACTTCACACACGCAGTTAGGCTCTGCCTTACAAGATCATTACAAAATATGCCAAGTGCCAGCCATGACTTACAATCTTTTCCCATGACAACTGTGGAAAAAAAAAAAAAAAAAAAGAAGAAACCCTTAACATTGAGTCTATTCAGGAGCAGTTATTCCAAACATAAAGGCTGCTAACACTGTGTACATAATAGTGTCTGACTGGTTTGAAAACACGGAACACGCTGAATGCAACCAGAGGGGGCACAAGGCATCAAAGGGAGTTATTTCCATATTCAGATGCGCTCTCTGAAGCCTAAACGCTGTAGCAAAGGACTTTATTCCAGGCAAGAACTTAATAGATACACTACCTTTATGAGTAGCCACTAAAGCTTTTTTTTTTTTTTTTTTTAATTTTTTAAAATATTTTTTTGAATAATACATAACGGGTCTCAAAAACATTACAAGGGGACGGGGGTTGTAAAAATTTCGNGAAGTCTAAACGCTGTAGCAAAGGACTTTATTCCAGGCAAAAACTACCTTTATGAGTAGCCACTAAATTTTTTTTTTTAATGTATTTAAATATATTTCTGAATGAATCATAGACAGACTCTAGATACCTGACAGGGACAGATGGTTGTAGAAAATTCGGTCCATTCAAAATACCCAGTGCTCTCACACTCTCAACAAGCACCAGTCCCCACACAATCCGACCTGCCCATCTCACAGATCTGCAGGTTTTGCAGCTGAAATCTGTTCACGCTCTTTCTAACCCCAGATGGGGACACATGCTGCCTCTCTGTACCTACGGGCACCGTGCTAAAACAAGTCTCAAAAATTGATGTTTTGTTCCCAACCCTGGGACAGCCTGACTCAAATGCTCTACTCCTTTCCCATGCTTCAGATTGTCCACTGATGACACTGCCCATTTTGCACAGGCATTTCAGCACCTCCAGCTGAAAATGATGCATCAGAACTCAGCATTATAGTTATTGCCGATTTGAACTTGCCTGATTTACACCGGGTGTTATATTTTAATGTGTTTTGAATCTAATGGATAAATAATAATGCATGGTCAAGAAATAAGGAAGAAAAAGAGAGGACCTTAAATGCATTAAAGGGGAATGCAGCGAAGGGGGATGAGATCAGCTTTAAGTACGCTGCTGTTCCACAGGCAGCTTCCATCTGATTAGTATTTGTCAAAGCAGCAGCACTTAGTCCCATATTAAAAGTGCCTGAGAACACTCAGCACAAAGGCTGCAGTAACTCACTCCTCTTGAAATTATTCTGAGCCACTGGAGTCATAATTACACTGTCATAATGAAGAGGAAAAAAACCTCCAACAACTAAATTCCTGTTGTAAATTGCATTATGAAGGTGCTAATTCCCTCAGAAGGAGGCATTATCATGTCTTACTGCCCACATCAGTTCATTACGGTGCCTCTGCCATCCCGGCGGAGCCTTCGCTTAGTAAATGAATGTTTTGGGATGATATTGCCAACTCGGGACTTATTACTTAATTGAATATGGAAACATTTAGGCCATTAGCATACATTTAAAAGACTCTTATTTCACCGATGTTAATTTATCTTGGGGAATGCCCTTCTTCTTCCTTCCTCCTTTTCTTTTCCCCTTTCAATTCTTTATCTGTACCAGCTTATTTATTCAGTTAAGTCCTGGTGCATCCATGAGCAAAGCTGTGGTGAATTAATTGCTTTTCTAACACATTTTTGGACTAACATTTGCAGTTTATTTTTCAAAAGAACTGACCATCAAAGTTTTTGTGATCTTCTCCCACAGCTGAGAGAATCATCAATTCTACACAATTAAGAAAGTCTAAACTTGGTCACAAAACTCATGAGATATCCAAATACTCTGATTTGTTTTTAACTACCTTATTATTCAAGTGTTTAAAGTCACACATAAAGCAGTTCTCCACAGATAACTTAGAGATATTTCCCTTATCAGAAGGGTCTAGATGTGGGAATAACGAAGAAACACATCTGTACTCCTCCCTCATTATCAACAAATATTGGAAAACTAAAACTGGAAAAATAAAATAAAAATATGATGCCAAAATTCAAAAGTACAGATTAAATGAGAGTGAGATTTTGTGTATCCTGACTCAGCCCATTCCCAACTCATACATCCCAATTTGTGAGCATGTGTGGGGGTCATCCCACTTTGCTTTTATACATATGCTGAATTTATAAATGTGCAACAGAACCAGCATGTTCACATCAACAGGCACTACGATACGCTGCTCCAAACTAAATTCTTCCTCTGAAATGAGCTGCTCAACATCAACACCACAGAATACGGGGAGCAGCTTTGCAGCTCAGGTCCAATTTTAATGCTGTCTGAGGCAGTGCAAGTTACTGCTCCCTAAACACTGGTGAGTGCAAGTGTCCCCCTGAACAGCACCTCATTAAAACACCCATTTTCCTGCAAAGGACTAAAAATTTCATGGGATACAGTCTCTGTAGGCTGACACAAGGAAAGCCTGGAAAAGCCTTTCGCTGTGTGGCACTGATGCAGCCGTGGGACTGAGCATCGCCGTGTCCTTTTCTTCCTTCCTTCTCCCTCCTCCTACCCAACTCACCTCAACCCTCAAAGCATCTTCCTCGTAGTGCTGAATCCAAACCTCAAAACCTCCAAAAAACTCAAAAAAAGGGCTGCATTCCGCTTCTTAGACATCTGTTAAAGATGGAAATGATACTGGAGGAGAGACAGCATTATCACAAGGCAGCATCTGAATCAAAACGGACAGAATCTGCCAGGATACATGAAAGACACACGTACAATAGTTGCTTCTGCCGAAACTCTGCTACAAGTTTATATTGTTCCTTCCTGCAGCTTTGATGTTCGTTCTCTTCACTGCTGCTCCTTTTTCTCTTGGCAATGCACACACCTGTATCTCGGCTCCATCCCTCTTTCATGTGAGCAGGAAAAGGCCTATTTAAACGTGTCTCTGAACTACGGTGCCAATGTCAGGAACTGACTTTTCCCTTCTGGGTCTGAATTTGTCCACAAACAATTGCTTCAGCTGGTGCAGACTGACATTTTCCTTTCAGGTTCCTCACACTGCTCCAACCTACAGGCTGGCAAAGCAATTACTGCCTCTGCCAAGGCTACATCACACACTCGGTTTGGAAAGGCTATTTTCACAAAGGCATTTTTTAATGTTACATTGGAAGCTCAAATCAAAGTCCATTAGCATGTCTAGTTGCAGAGGGGAAAAAAATGAATACACAAGCTCTTCAGATTCAAGAACTGGAGGCAAGCAATCCTACCCCTTAAATAAAATAACAAAGGAAGGTGGCAAGAAAAAGCCCCAATGGATGATTTTAAAAACACTTTCGGTATCTGTCAGGTTGAGTAATGAATACTTGAGATTGGTAATTCCTCAGGAAGACGACAATCCTTAAATCCAAAAGCTTCAGAGTTTAGGTGTTAGCTCTAAAGATTTGTGAAATCTTTTTGCCGATAAGAACTGCTGATAGAACACTTCGCAACAGCATTCACAGGACACAGTAGAGAAAGGAACAGGAAAAGCACAATTACAAAAGTAGAAAAATAAAGTTTCTGTACATTAATTAGGACAAGTACCTTTTCCTCTTTACATGAGATAAATGCACAATCACACAGATAAGTCAGGGAATCATTTGGGTAGCTCTGTTCTATGGTCTATGTCTGACCTTGCTGTGGTGAGGACAGCAATGGGATTCACACTCAGCATCTATCCCCAACACAGCTTGTGCAAGTCCAGTTTCACTGCACAGCCCTAGCTAGAGCACAAGAAAAAATGCCCCATAGCTTTTCAAGAATGTAGGAATTTTTTTTTTTTAAATCTCATCAGAGTATTTTTAATTAAAAAAAAATACTGAGAATAGCTTGTGGAGGCTGTGTTGAAATCTCTCTCATAAAACAGGAAAACACTACACTAACACTAACTCAGTACTCCATGCTATTAAATATATAGCCTTACGCATATAAGTAATGCTAGGTCTTACCAATGAAGTTCTAAAAATACCTAGAGCAGAGTTAATGGTGGACTATGTTTTCAAGAGTATTATCAATTTGCAATATTGATATGAGCAAATATACTAGATGTCTAGCCTGGGGTTGAGCAGTTTTTGATTCTCCTGTCCTGACAGCCAGGGCTGTCTGGTTTCACCCAACATTGTTCAAAATCTAGATCAGAATTTGTCTGCTATAAAACACTATGATCAAATATTGCATGCAACCAAATATCTACTATAGGCTACTGATATTTTCACAATATCACTGAATAAACCAGGCAGCATCTGTCAGGGAAAAGTCCCCCCAAGCCTTTTGTCCCCAGGGCAGGACTTGGTCCCCATGAGCACCAAGCAGGAGACTACAAAGGACACTCCAGAACCACCACCAGCAAAAGGGCAAGCAGGTTAGAGACTTTTTCCAATGAAAGACTGTCTTTTTTTATGGTTTTGCTGAATATGAGAAACTAGAAACAAAACCAGTTGACAAGGCGAGGGTCTAGTCACTTNCCCCAAGCCAGTAGCCTTCGGTCCCCAGGGCAGGACTTAGTCCCCATGAGCACCAAGCAGGAGACTGCAAAGGACACTCCAGAACCACTCACCAGCAAAAAGGCAAGCAGGTTAGAGACTTTTTCCAATGAAAGACTGTCTTTTTTTATGGTTTTGCTGAATATGAGAAACTAGAAACAAAACCAGTTGACAAGGCGAGGGTCTAGTCACTTTCATCGGAAAAAATAAAATTTCCAATTGCTAAAACAATGATGGGAAGAGGTGAAGAACCGACATTTTCTTCTGAAAATTTCAACCAAATTCAAATGAATTTTTGGTTGTGCTTTTGAATTTTTTATCAGGAAAATAATATCTAATTACATCTTCTTAGAAGGTCTAGGAACCAACCATGTTCCTGGAGAAAAGGAAATTAAAACAACGTGATGCACACAAGAGAGGCAAAAATGGACAAAGGTGGAAAGAAGAAAGGAGTAATAGCTGTATACATAAATTCAGGAAAAGGGGAGANCTGATGCACACAAGAGAGGCAAAACAGGATAAAGTTGGAAAGGAGAAAGGAGCAATAGCCTGCAGTAAAGCCGTATACATAAATTCAGGAAAAGGGGAGAAAATGTGTGAACCACCACGATGTTCTAGGTCTCCAGGCACATCAGTTGTTCCAGTCCCCTTGCACCCTGGGGGCTTTGATGGTAAATGAGCAATAGCAGAAGAAAGGGTTTGCTGGGGACTATCTTGCTGTATAATCTTGCTAAAAAATATATATATAGTATTAGTATTTAGTCAAAGAAGTGGTCGTTGGCAGAAGGATGCATCACCTGGGATGCTTGGAGAGGTGAGCGTCCAAAACCCAACAGAGCTGATTGAACAGAAGAGCAGAGGATGCGTTAAACAAAGATCATGCTAGGTTCAAACTGCACTCCCTCCTGTTGAAGCGCTAGCAGTGATCCTTGTGCCATGCTCATGGACTGTATTTCAACACCGAGCAAGAAGAGCTGGGAGGATTTTATGATTTTTGCAGACACGAAACATTCTTTTGTTGGGAAATACTTTCCCCGTGAGTAACTGAAATTTGATAGCATAACAAGACATTTTTTTTTTTAATATACCAGTAGATACCGTGTGGTCAGGTAAGACCTGTTTCTTTAAAAAAAATACTTGTAAAAATCTGAAAGGACTTAGACTTGCCCTTTTAAAAATGGGCAGAATAATGTGACATTTCTTTCTGTTCAAAAATGTACTTGGTGATTGCCTGAAGCATTGCATATGTGTGTGTTCATTCGGGATACCTGCTACTGCTGACAAAATGTGAATGCAACAGTGTGAAGTCAAAAAGAAGTATTCCAAAAAAGTTTCCTTTTTCCCATTGTGAAAATTCTTGTACTCCTCAAAGTACTTCACATTTATTTTAAATATAATCCTGTCACCTAGGATGGAAAAAAATGTATTATTAGCATCTAAATATTTTTACTTATTTTTTTCTGGGAACATTTAAAAGTTTGTTTCAAGTGATCCCCAAATTATTCCTTTGTACAATTGTACTTGCTGCATCTTCTTGCTCAATTCCTCCATGAAATATTTCATTAAAAAGGTGGAAGACATGGAAAAGAACATTTGTATGGACAGTAATAGCAGCAAGAAACCAGGGTACAGAGCTATTCAAAAGTAACAAGCTCATGAAATGTTATCTTTCAAGAATTACATTTAAGCTTTAGAATGAGAAACAAATGAAGACCAAGGTATAGATGGATATTTTGAAGAGGCTTGCATGGATGGTAAACAAATCTTCAAAGGATCCAAGTTCTGTAGGTAAGTGCTAGAGATAAGTTGAAAGGATGTTTTGTATCAGGATGAAAAATAGCTACACAATACTGTCAGAAAGCCATCAAAAAAGCAAAAAAGTACTACAGGAAGAGAAGTGTATTTATCCAAAGGTTTACAAAAACACGTTCGGCACATTTGCCGACCAGCTTCAGAAGCTGTCAGCAGTAATGAGGAAAGGGGAAGAACCTGGGGTGGTCGTGGCCACAGCAACACCCAGAGCTGGCAGAATCTTGACAGACGGTTGGAAAGTCAAGGACAGGACAGACCTCGGTAACTTCTTGTTCAGCGTGTGGCACTGCAGCACGGCTGGAGCACATCAGAGCTAATATGCAAGTTTTGAAGGACTTTTGATGAACCCTGAGTCCAAAGCAGACAAGAGCCAGCGCCGAAACAGCCTCTGAGCTTCTCAAGGGGGCTCGCTGCCCTGAACACAACAGCGATGGCATGAAAATACTCTATGTTCAAGGAAATGGCAGGTGGGTGAGTAGTGATCCACCACGAAGGCTCCAAGCTCAGAAGAGACCCAAGTGATGCACAGTGCCCTGGTCCTGCTCCAGCAACCAAAAATCCTTGCAGAGATCAACAGCAGCACAAGGGAGCACATGCACGGTGGAAAGGCACGTGCTCCACGTGTTACATCAAAACGCAATGTTTGATGCTACATTATTGCGTTAACCCACCTTAAAACCACACTGCTCCCAGCACTGTGCCCTCACCCAAGCCCTTCTTCCCGTTGGCTTCACTTTATCAGTCATTTGGGGATTTAAGAGCATCACAGTGACACATCCCACTATTAGGTGGGAGCGTGATGGATGGCGGGAGCAGCACCTGCAAACAGGGCTGCTCACACGTTGTCAGTGCCAATCACACTTACCATCTGTCTCCCACTTATCTAGCACAGACCTGACAGCCTTCTTTCATATTGTTTCATTTTCTTACCACAGAGGAGTCCCTAATGTTTTCTCTATTGAGAACTGAGAAGTTTTATGGCAAGAAAATAAAACTCAAAAGATATTGATTCCAGAAATTTAAGTCGTATAACCCCAAAGTTCCCCTCTCTCTTTGGAGGAAGCACCCATATTTGCGAGCTACAAGTGAGTAACTGCTGATTCTTTTCATCTCCCTAAGTTAATAAAAGAATTTTTATATTTATGTTGAAAAAATAGTTGTCCCTCACTGAAACCCCCAATGTTTCCCTAACACACAGGGAATAATAATTCTAAAGTACTGGATCAGCTACAACCTCAATGTAATCTGAAAAACCACTGCCATGCATAATGTTTTTACATATATTGCTTGGACTGTGAGAGGCATTTGAGACACTTGCTCTGTCAATGTGAGTTTGATATTCAAGGCAAATATCTTAACTAGAATTTTGTTAACAGAAAGAACTGTTTTCTTTTTAATATAAGCCGCCAATGCAAGAGGAACTAACAGAGTGCCCCAAAAGCCTGTAGTCCTTAAATACTACAGAGTGCCCCAAAAAGCCTGTAGTCCTTAAATACTTTTCTTCATTCTGCTACTGATAATTTTGGGGCCATAAGCAAGTCACTTAGAAATGCAGGAAAGCTATTTCATCGTCTAGAAGATGGGGAAAATTATACTTGCTTGACTACCTCATAAACAGGCTATGAAAGTTAATTTGTACACGTACAGTATGCTGAATACAGCAGAAAAAATCAGTCTTTGAGAACCTTTTGCCAGGCAGAAGCACAGAGGTGATTTCACCTCAGCACCGCTTCAGGAAGGCAATCAGTGCACACGCTTAGATTAGGAAATAACATTTATTAGGAGGAAACAATAAAGACCAACTCCATCCTCTTAGGTGCTCGTACACAGCTCCCGCTTACTTCGACGTGTCACTCGTCTAGTTTACACGCAGGATACGATGTGACAGAGGTGACAGCCCAGGAGACTGTCAAAAGTGATTTACCTTGTTAAAGGCCACCTTTACAGAAAGGGCAAACCGAGCTACCAGACCAGGAAACCTCAAGGATACACTAAGTTTGCAAGATAGTGTTAACAGCGCCAGGCACAGCTGTCTTTCCTGAAGTCACTTTGACTCTAATCTTGTTTTAACATTAAAAAAGGCTAAACTTCCTCTGTAAAGAAAGAAAGAAAAAAAAAAAAAAGGAATTTCTCAGACTACTATATCCTTTATCCCCTTTTCTCATTGAAGGATTAGGAAGCTTCCAAGTCTCTGGATCTCNGAAGTCACTTTGACTCTAATCTTGTTTTAACATTAAAAAAAGGCTAAACTTCCTCCGCAAAGAAAGAAAAAAAAAAGGGGGGAATTTCTCAGACTACTATATCCTTTATCCCCTTTTCTCATTGAAGGATTAGGCAGATTCCAAGTATCTGGATCTCCCTAGCAGTAGAAAATGTTTTTGAACATTTCTCCATCATTGCAACACAGCTTTGTGTTGTGGGGGAGATGGGATGTTTCTGTACCTCGTGATGCTCTGCTGCTCCCATCAAATGAACAGGATTGCTCATGGGAATACAGAAAAATGACCAAGGACCAGACTCTTCTCAAAGACCAGCAGTGTTTTTGAGAGTTCGCTTGCATGTACTTGGATGTCCTCATTAGCAAGTAGCAGATCTACATGGCACAGTCAGTTAAAAATGAAACATACTGATGTAGAAGTAAATTGAAAAAAAAAAAATTGCTTCTTTTCAGCTGTCTTGAACATAAAAAGGCAAGATGGCACCACCTCTGAAATTCATTAGATGTCCTATTCCTGATACAAGGTACAAGATGCTAGCACATGGTCCTTTAATGAATTTGAAAAGATCCTGCTTCATCATATTTTCGTGTAATGAACAATTTGCTGTCACTTCTCAGTGAGGGGTGGCAACGTGTGCACTAATAAAGTTATGACTAAAATTTTACATGTACAGTAAAAATCTCCTGATCAGACACATGTGAAAATGCATTCTCCTGCCTTCACTGAACAATAAGATAATGGAACAACAGGGGAGGAATAGATAGGAGAATAACACAGGGAAAATATTAAATTTATAATTACATCAAGAATGTTTCTGCAGTCAACAACAGACAGCTCCAAATGGAGGCAATGATTCAGAAGATTCAGAGGGATTTTCTTCTGGATTTCCATCTCTCCATAGCTTTAGACTGGCCAAGTTAAGCCATAAGAGCATTTACAGGAGAAAAAAATATCATGGATACCATGGACAAGACAAGGAGTTGTAGAAACTGGAGTGTGGGATAGGATGTTCGGGAGGAGAAGAAACAAATCAAAGCTATAGGAGAAGGAAAAAAGAGTTCATGACACTGGGTTCCTTTTTAGCTGAGCGGAAGAGAGAAAAATTTAAGATTGGGATACCATGAAATAGTATCTCATTACAGAGTTTTATGTGGCTGGTAACCTTCCTCTTTGCCATTTATTGCCCAATTGTTTCTCCTTCCAAAATATGATGGAGTGCAGTGTAAGAATAAAATTTGATTTAGCTCAGCTCTAGAAGAGCACACAGGCAATTTGATAAAACATCCGTCCTGCTCAAATTTTCTTGCCATGTAACTCGAGTGCTAATGATCTTGATTCTGCTGCTCTCGTGTATTTATGCAGTCTCCTCCGTGTTTGTCGGGTTATTACTCATTGTTAGATAACATGACTGACAAGAGATGTTTGTGGAAGCTAAAACTACAGAGGCCTTTTAAGAAACCTTTTCCTGTTATCAGTGGTCATTGCTTACTCAGTAGCACAATTTCACACCAGTAGCTGCATTTTCACAATTATTTTCAAAAAGATGACAATGAAAAAAATAGATCACAGTTTAAACCCTCTTACTGCAAGAGGTTTATAAAGAACAGTATGCAGAATTCCTTCACTGAAAAAACAGCCCCATTCTCCTCCCCTTAAGAGTTCCCATTCTCCTCCACTTAAGAGTTCATCCTTCTTAGCAACATTTAGTGTTGGTTGAGAAAAATATGTACACTAAAATAAAGACCTTATGAAATATTAAATATTTCAAGATTTCCCTAATTCATTGCAGTTGAAATATAATTCATTCTTAGGTACAAACAGAATTCAAAACAATAACAAATCACATTCTATCATTATATAAAAGAAACATCACTAGGTTCTTTTTAGCAAGTGAGGAGAACAAAGACGTAGATTTTTTTCTTCTTAAAATTTATGTTCCAGCTGTTAGATACATGCATTTAATCCTAAATTTGTTCTGGTTGCAGATGTGATGCTTAAAGGCCCCCCTTGGTGTCCCAGGCACAGCTTCCTGCTGGTCCTGTCGTACCGTATTTAGGACCATAAACTCCCTCGTAAGCTATTAGGTCGCATTTATAACCTATGTGCCTGAGAGTTGCTGGGATCCTGGTGGACTACACATTCGCAATTACACAACTCACTTCCATTTAAGTGCAATTTTGGAGTGCCAAGTTCTATTTTAGACTGGCCTTAGACTTCTATGTCACACTGAGATGTCTAGGACAGAGCTAGAAATAGCAAAACTCATCTCACAGCTTCCACTCATTTCTGTCAATCACAAGGGCTTTTTCTTCCCCTGGAGTTTATTTTTCCTCTACAGCTTCATCTCTTTTATATATTAGCTCACAAATATAAAAGGAAAAGCAGAGCTTAACAAACAGCACAACTAATTTTCCCCATTTGGATCTTTATGTAGAACTATTCCAGTCTGCGGGAATAATGTCTGCAAATAAGGATGCTCCTGCGATCACTTCATCCTCACCCCTGCACTCCCACACAGGCTCTGCTGCACAACCCTCACTCCCACCATCGTCTCTCACAACTTTGCAAGACAAACTTAGCTGATCCCAGCTGGGAAGAAAGCACATTCCCAGAAAGGAGAAAAGAGTAAAAGCTCCAGGAAGGTAGGACAGCAAAAAGGAACTGGTTCTGAAGTAATTTTACATACAAATCTACCTGTCATAGGAGGGAAAAACAACATGGGGGCTTTAATTCTGCCCGTGTATATCTGAGCCTGGTGAGAGCTCCCTGCAAGCTGCCTGCCCTGGAGCGCTCTCCCCATCCAGGTATCACCCCAGGACCCGCAGCCCCATCCCTGCACTGCTGCATGGGGCCAGCAATAAAACCCTCCTCCCTCCCCACACACTCTAGGTGCAGAAAGACCCCCAGCAGCTGCAGCCTAAATCACTCTGCAGCTTAAAACAACTTAAAACAAACCCACCTGGGCCCTATGCCAAGGGACAGCAGCATCTGACTGTGTCCACGGCTCCTTCCAGCCCCTCTGCTAACCCAGCAGCTCCGCATCGCGTGTGCACAAGGACAGATAAAACAAGCTATTTCACCCAACTTTATGGTCAACGGTGGTAGTTGGGACTCTGTTCCACAAAGTAATGAAAAGGTTTTCTATATTTCTCAAGAAAAAACAATTTGGGAAGCTAAAGCATCTACAATCATTACTTGCTGATACAACTCTATTTACTTTAAGTATGAGAACCGCATATAATTTAGCACATAAGGTTCACTATTAAGCATAGTCATGAGAATTGCTGTAGAAGAAGCTATACTACTATTTTTTCCCTTGTGAATATATCTACACCTAATGTATGNGGGAAGCTAAAGCATCTATAATCATTACTTGCTGATACAACTATTTACTTTAAGTATGATAACTGTGTATAATTTAGCACAAGGTTCACTACTAAGCATAGCCATGTCAACTACTGTAGAAGAAGCTATACTACTATTTTTTCCCTTGTGAATATATCTACACCTAATGTATGGTACCTTTGAGCAAATCCAGGACCAAGTACATAATTTACCTGCTGATTTAGCCCCAGACCTGATCAGTGGTTTATGACTAAAAGAATTTGCACGGTTACATCAGTAAAGTTTGCAAACGTGACAAGTGCCCTGTAGTTACTTAGCATGGGTCTGCTGCACCAAGGATGCCTTAACCCGGAGGAGTGTCCTTGAGAGGTGTCCCTGCTCACGGATGATCCTCACATGCAGCTAGGAGAGCTCAGTGGCATCTCGGGCTGTCCCCATATTTATGGGATGAGGTGATTGACTTATAGACATTCTTTCATCTCAGCCAATTTTGGCCATGTTCAATTAGCCTTTATGTCCCTGTCAGAGTGCAGCCATCAGGACTGTTATTGATGGTTATTGTCTGAATGGGGAAGAGATCAGATCATGTCCCTGGTGGTTAACACCTGAACAGGGCCACGCGTGAAAAGATCGGCCTGGGGAAGGAGCCTGCCCACCCCAGCTCAAAACAGAGAGTTAGAGCAAACAAACCAGAGCAAAAACCAACACACTAAGCCCAAAGCAACAAGACAAGAATATCCCAAGCTCACAACAAAACCTCCAGACCACACACTAGATCTAGAGAGTAGATTTGGTGCCGCTGTTCACAGCCCTCCCGTGCGCCAGGTACGAAGGACACAACGAATAATTAACTCGCATTCAAATGAAGAGGGAAAATGAGGGGATGGAAGCACAGGACACACAACTGCAGAAGCACAGGACACACAACTGCTTATTAGGCATTTAACAGCACTTCACTGCAAGGATATTATTGTTAATCACTTGCATAAAGCATTTCATCTTCAAATAATTGTTTGTATTGGCAATAATAAAGTGACTTCAAAGAGGTTAAGTGACTTGGTCAAGTCCAAAGTGTAAACGGAGCTGGGGAAAAAAAAAGTTGGTTTCTTAAGGTTTCGTTTTCCACTCTTAACCTCTCAAATGAAGGTACTACGCCTTTTTTTTTTTATCCATCATTTACATGGATTACCTCTCTCTCTCCCTTTCCTCTTCTCTCATATCCATACAGACTTAAAGCAGACTTTTAATTTCTCTAGATCATTAATAAAAAACCTAGACCTTGACCTTTATGATCTGTCACTTTCACAAAATTAAAAGCAGTCCATTGGTTTCCCATCCCCTCTTCTAAATCTCCCACTGCACAGAACAACAGCCAAGACAAAAGAAATTTTACATATTCAGTAGCTTCTTGAATTAGAAGTTTTCTTTATTAGCAAAAATTTATAGCTATTTTGGAACAAAAATAAATATTCCATAAAAATAAGTTGTTTCTGGCTTGTGACTGTTTTGCCCTTTTTTCTTTTTGACCTGTACATCCTATATTTTCCATCTGTTCAAGCCATGATTTCCAGTCCACTGGAGCACAAGCAATGGTGAAAGCATTCTGCCAGCAGCCCTTGGCCTCACATTACGAATACGGTTGCCAAGTCTTGCTGCCACTCAAGACAGGACTTCTAAAAATAAGGGACAGAGTTTCAAAATAAAAATAAAGGCAATTCTCTCATAGCATATCATATTAGAAGGGGAAAAATTCTCGCCCACCATTCTGTTATTAGAGAATGATTAGCTTGTTAAGAAGTTAGACAGATGCAGCATGTTCTGATACTACATGCAATATAGTAGGAGAAACCATATGGACCACTACATGTAATAGCACACACTGACTCTAGTTTCTTTAGCTCTGTGCTAAAAGTCTTATTAATTCTTGCTTTTTCCACCTGGAAATGTCCAGGTCAGAGCTCACTGCAGATAGCTGCTCACATCTCCTGTTACTGCCACTGAATTAAGCTTGAATGGCATTTGATTTTATTGGATACCTACCATAGATATGACATTTTGCAAAGTAACATTTAGTTGGAATATACAGTAAACCATACAGAAATTATGCAGCCATCTAGTACACAGAGCAGAGAGGTCACAGCACACAGCATTAGCTGTGATGCTTTGGGAGACAGCCTGGAATAGCACCACAATTCTGGGAAAAACAATGGTCACTGCAAGGTGCTGAGCTGCCGCGGTCCTTCCAAGGGCTTCTGCTTCATCAGCTGCTGTCCCGTGCTGGGGCTAACTCAGAAAAGCTGTTGGCAATTTACTCTGCTAAGGCAAGAGGACTGAAATCAAATATCCATGTCAGACAGAGGAAGCATCCTCATCCTCCTGGAACTGTGGCCAGCACCGGTGCTTGGCTGCACCTTTTCCCTTTCTGCTGGTAGCATATAGTCACCATTAAAAAAAAAAATCCATGATATCTTCATACGTGGTAGTGTCCTAAGCCACCTAAACGACCATCACCCAACATTGCTTTTTTCCTAATACAATTTCTTTCATTTGCACCAAAACTAGTAGAGCTGATGTTTATGTTCTTCCCTTGGGGAAAGCATCTGTGCATCACTGTGGAGAGGCACCACCACGCTGTAAGAGTCCAAGAATATGAAACTGTGCACATGAAAGTGAGGAATATTTATAACCTACAGGTGACTGAGGGGAACATCTACCCCCCGAACTGCAGCACTGGCTGTAGGTCNTCTTCATACATGGTAATGTCCTAAGCCATCTAAACGACCATCACCCAACACAGTCTGCTTTTTTCCTAATACAATTTCTTTCATTTGCACCAAAACTAGTAGAGCTGATGTTTATGTTCTTCCCTTGGGGAAAGCATCTGTGCATCACTGTGGAGAGGCACCACCACGCTGTAAGAGTCCAAGAATATGAAACTGTGCACATGAAAGTGAGGAATATTTATAACCTACAGGTGACTGAGGGGAACATCTACCCCCCGAACTGCAGCACTGGCTGTAGGTCATAAATTTGAGTTGATTATGTAAGTGTGGGAATTGCTTAAAAACCTTATAGTTTTAAAAAGGACAGCTACTAAATTATGCAATGAATTGTGGTTTTCCTGCAAAACATGCATGAAAATCACGTCCCAGTTACGGCCAATTTTTTTCCATTTCCTATATTATTTTCCAGTCCTAGGATGAGACTATCTGCTACCTACAGCCTCTATCCTAGACTTGAGCAATCTTATTTCAGACAGCTTTACCTCTGATTTGGGGAGGTTTATAATGAAGTTTACTACTTTGAGCAGTTCTGTATGAAAGCTTAATGGCTCCCTTCTCTATATATGGTAATATCCTTCACATCCTTCTCCAAGACCCATATGAACACAAAACTCTATAATATAGCTGAAAAGTTATAAAAAAAAAGGAGTTAGACCAAAGTAGGATAACAGGTTTGTGCAGTTCTCAAATTCTCAGTTCAATTGGGAATGTAGGAAAAAGGAAAATTGAGTTCAAATAAATCCCTCAACCAGACAAGGTTTTGACATCTCTCACCATGAAACGGCTTGCTCCGATTCAGGCTGCCTGGATAACTTAATCCTTTGTCCTATTCAATTTGCAACCATGGTATCAAGGCCCAGAAATACTTAGCAACCAATATCGTGCATCTTAGTCTAAATTCCTCTTAAAATGTGGCACTGCGTGACGTGACAATTAACACCATTCCATATTTCACTTTAAATCAGACAAGGCCAACTATGCATAGCCAATTCTGTATCTGAACCTGGTGAAAATACTAGCACTTCTCCCCTCCTGCCCCCAAATCCCAGTGGCAGGTAAAAGTCCATACACTGTAAAGAACATCCGGATAATGCAGAGAGACCTTCTGGATGACAGCTGAGTCCAAAAAACTCTCTTCTTACCCCAACCAGCTCTTTCTTCACACTCCGTGGTTCTGTTTGAGCTGTAGCAGTGGATAAGACCTGCTACCCTTTCTCTATACATTATAATCAATCATTCCATTGATTTTACCAGGGGTCATCTCTGCTCCTTTTTGCCCCATCTCAACAGAGGAGGCACGTCTGCTTTTCCATGCCTCTCCATGCCTTCATATTTACCTATTCTAAGATCAATAAAGCTCCTCTGAATCTATCCTGTGTGACAGACCACTAGAACTTAAAGATTTTAGAGACTTAAAACCCAATGGGGCTGTAGCTGAGGTCTCTGATGGCTTCTCATGTTAGTTGAATAATGAAGTCTTTTCCACTTTTACCAGTGGTGGTTTCAATGGTTTTCAGCTGAAGCAGAAATTCTGCAGTAGACCTGGGAGCATATATACATGTACACAATTGTAGTAACTCTTAGCACAGAAATTAATTTTATCTCCAACATTTAATAAATCCAACATTTAATAAAATGTCTTTGCTCCTTCCTAGCACTTGCTTTTTCCTCCACAGCAGAAAGACTGGCATAAGCCACCTGAAAGAGACTTAACCAGGTATACGGATTATACTTATACTTAACTTCATTCTATACTTCACGGGAGGATGAATGCAGAATATGGATACTACAATTCTGACCAAAAAAATAGACAAAAAATACCTCCAACACGCTGTAGCTAGATGAAACATAGGAATCCAATGAGGCTTTAGCAACAGATAGTAGAACTACTCTGAAATTATAGCAGATTACACTTTGCTTGAAATGAAGTTTCTGTTGGAAAAAAGCACTTTAACAGAAATCGAAATATTCACAAGAGTAACATGACTGCATCCGGCAGTTACAGAGCTTTTACCTACTGTTACCTTTTTAAAACGTGAACTACGATTGCTTTTTGAAGAAAATGTCTTATTTTTCATTTTAAACTGGTGTTTGATATTTATTTTTAGCAATTTTGCTATATGATACAATAGCTCATAAAAGAAAAAGACAAAATCAAATACATTGCTTCCTTTTGTGCCAGAAAATTAATTTTAGAAATAGTCATTAAAAGTTTGAGTATTCCATTTTCATCTTGATTTTAAAAAAGAAATGTTTTTGAAAATTTCAGAAACCTCTAATAAAATTATCATGTTTATTGCTAACTACTTTCAACTGATCAGAGCTCACTGAAATATAGGTGCTTTGAAGTCACATTTAAGGCCCTACATTTTCAAAGGAAAAACAACTAAAGACTTTTACCTTAGAAAAGATAGAAAAGGCTTTTAATATTTATATTTAAACCAATTGTCAAATATAATAGAAGTCTCCATGAGCGTCTGAAATACATCTCTTTATAGACATTATTATACCGAGAGCTGTCTGAACATTTACTGTCTATGAGGAATTCAGATTGCCTGTCTTGAAATTAGTCGCTCAGAAAGCAATCTAGATCTTAGGCAGATTGACTAGAAAGTGAAAATCCGATACCTTAAAGACAGAGTAGATGGTCTACAAGTGCTCATCCTCTGAAAGAGGGAGAAATAACCGTCCCTGAGCAAGTAGCCAAGAGCTGTAGCTATTCAGTCTATACATCCTACATTTCTGAAGAAAAAATTACCCGATTTTGTGGCAACCGACTTCCTCCAGAAAACCCACATAAAACCTCCTGAATCCCCCACCAGTTTCTACCTCCTAAAAATTTTAATCAGTGGAATCATATTTGATTTACTGCAGTGTGGGAGATATCCAAGCCCTGCAAGGCTTAATTTGCAGATTCTTGTACCATTTGGTGTCATTTTAAGAAACAGAGTCATAAAACGTAACTTCAGTCTGGGATTTTGGAATTTGAACTGTTTAATCAGCAGAGAAACAGACTCTTCAGGCTACCTTGTCTCAGGTTAGAGTAGGAGAGATCCTTACTCCAGAATAACAAACTGCTGTTAACACAAAGGCAGTTCTCAGGTCTACTATCTTATTTATTTCTTTATTTTAACCAAAGATACTCAAGAGAAAAGCTTCAAGAAGATGGATCACATCTCAGATGAGCATTAGACTCATCAGTAAGAAGAAAGAAATCAAGTGGACCCACCTGCAATGCAGTCTTAATTTCTACAGAGTAGCAAAAGAGTTGATAATTTATACATGTGAATAGGCCTTCCCATACCCAGAGCAGGACACAAAAACAGGGTACCAAAGAAATAGAGAGGAGCCTTACCTCAATGTGAACTGATCTGCTGTTGAATTTTTAGCAATAGATACAATGAAAGTCAAAATGTCCCCTTGCTTGACGGTCTTTGGTGTGTATTGGATGGCAATGTTATTATCCAACCGCATTTCGTACAAAGAAGGGCCAGCGTGTGTCTGGTAAAGGAAAACACTTCCAATTCTTTGCAAGGGAGGTCCCGACTCATCAATGTCATTGCGTCCTGCTCGGATGCCATTACTTTTCCTTACATCCTCCTTCACGCATTCCCCCCTCTCATCTCCCGGCTGGATAGTGTAGTACAGCTCCACGGGGCTCCCTTCCGACGGATCCGCCGGTTTCTTACGGCCGGCAACCACCGTGGGGGGGCTGAACCAGGCGGGCAGCAGCTCCAGCTCGGCCACGCACAAGCCCAGGTCTCCTTGGAGGCGGCAGCTGCCCCGGACCTCGCGCGTCTCCCGGAAGGCGAAGACCCGCAGGCAGGGCAGCCGCTCCGCGGGGCTGTAGTCATCCCAGTCCCGGCCCACGATGTAGAAGAGGACCTGCACTTTGGGCTTGCTCGGGTAGATCTTGTCGCTCATGATGAAGGCTTTAAGCTTCCAGTTGAAGGAGAACTTGTTGGTAGACGCAAAGGGATTTGAAGACAACATTAAGTCCTGGGGCACTACTTGCTCGACGGAAAAAGGTCCGTAGGTGGCATTTAACACAGGTGGCCTCTTGGATTTGTAGATCAGAAAGGATTCCACTCGGGACTGCAAGCTGGAATTCCTCATAATATCCTGGTTGGCCTCCTTGAGAAAGAAGGAAATATCCGCATTGTGGATACGATAGCTCACAGGCAAGTAAGTTGGCAGTAACGAAAATCTTTGTATGCTCTCCAGGATCCCACGACTCTCGGTCACTGTTGAAAAGAATGGAGAATTTAGATCAAGTGTAAAAAAGCTTCAACATTAGGTTTCAATCAGATCCCTCACCTCTGCAAAGATAACGTAGATCCAACAGAAACCCTGAGCAGCAACAAAATCACTAGCGCTAGAGATATGACTTCAGGTTTCACCGAAATCTCTTTGACCACTTTCCTAAGAATCCGCATTGACCTTTAAGTAACTGGACAGATAACGTCACCAAATCTGTCCCAACCCTTGGGAAGTGGTTCCAGAGTCAGTGCCACCCCCACTTGGCTCCCATCACACATCCACCATCTCCTCCTAGTGACCCCTGTACCCGTTCACTGGTTGACCCAGCAAACTGTCCCTCATCCCGCTGCTGCTGCAGGAGCTCAGGACTTGCCCAGGACTCCAAAGACCAATTTAGATCTCCTGAGACTTCAGGATAATGTTTATAAACAGGCATGAATATTACTCTCTTAATATTACCAGCTAAAAGCTTTATAAAGCTGAACTTTTTAGAAAAATGCATGATTCACCAGCCTCAATATTGGAGTGTCATACAATATTAAAAATAATAAATTTTCTGTATGTTTGCCTGTGCAGTTTCAATCTCACAGTTCAGATTCCTAAGAACTTTTCTACAATATTGAGAAACTTACTGAGGAAAAACAAGCAAAAACTACACAAGAACAAAGCAAGCTGAGCGTCCTTTGAATTCCCATGACTCACAAAGCTGTTGTTTTATGAAACAGTTGAGGATTCACAGTAAACCTGAAGAGTTTGGCCCCACATCTCTCTGGGTGGGATGTTTTCAGTAGCCCCTGTTAAGCCTTGATTTACCTCAAGCTCCTTATTGACCCATGCAGTGTTGCAACCTCCCTGCATGAAGGGTGGGTTGATAGCGGTGCGGGTGGTATTAGTAGAAATACCAAGAATCATCCACCCTTGCAGACGTAGCCCGGGTAGACGGTGCTTAACGCAGTTAGCTTGGATAATTCCAGGTTATGTTAAGTTAAGCAGCTCAATAAGGGCTAGCTTGTGCATATACACCCATGCCAAAGGCCACGTCTTCACTTGCAACATAGATCTATCACAGGAGAGCAAATTTACCGAACCAGCATCTGCTCTACAAAACTACTGCACAGACAACATTAAAAAAGAAATCCGATGGTTACAGCAAGCTGCACCTACACAGAAAACCAATGATTTCACATCAAATGCTGCTCATGGACCACTTATATTTCATTTCAGCCTTGTTTTCAGGGCCATCAAGCAGCCTAGAAGCTGTTTCCTGCACGATGCTGAGTTTCACTTTAGCAGTTCGCCCAGCGCCATGCACACAAAGGCTCCTTCACACCACGCCAGTACCAGAGCACTGAGGGTTTCAAACACAGCTTTATTTGCATCCTATTTGTGATCCCTACCATTTCCCTTCTTCCAGGAAGGTTTTTTTTCCCTGTAAATAAATATTAGGGCTCACACACTGTTTTTGCCTAACTGTACATTAGTACAACTGTGCTACTGGATTTTGCTGCTGCTGCACATCCCTGGACATTGAGAGAACATTTTCAATGACAAGGAATAACTCTTACTGCCAAATCCCTCTTTTAACTGTGCTGTTGAGCAATTCCTTGAGGTAGGATATTGCAGTAAGGAATAAGCTCTCCATCCTTTCCAGGAACTGCCAGTCCCAAAGATTAAAGACGTGCACTGTTAAACAACAATACCAGATGCAAATACAATATGATATTTCCTATTTCATCATGACCAAACTATGCAATAAATTGCATATTTTTCCATAGCAACTTCAAATCCTTACAGTTAATTCAGAAATGTGACAAAGGGTTACCACGGATGACTTTCAATGCAAATCCCATTTCCCAAGCTGTATTGCACAAATGCTTTATTAGTTCTTATTTTGACACCTGACATAAATGTTTATTGTCTAGACAAGCAATGAGGTTGCCCAAGCTGCTAATAGTTGCTCCTAATTACCCAAACACCATGCTTGAGCTGCAATCTATGCCAAGACTAGAATGGACTTGGTATCTTCATAACCTCCGGGAAGGTGTTAGGTACTAAAAACTCTGACCAGAAACTCATCAGAAATAGCCTGAAAAATGCAGAGGTAACAATTGTCAACCACCGATGGGCAGCATGACCTGCAAGAGGCATCACATGGGTCACACGGTGCCTGTGCACCAGAGCAGGCAGTGCAGAAGATCTCACTGTGCCACCAACTCTTGTGTGAGTGACTTTGTTCACGCTGGTGCCCAGGTCCAACAAATATGGGTATTACTATTGGTTTCTGCTCACTCTCGTATCACACCTGCATGTATTGCAAATGCACCAGAGAGCCTGCAGCTTACTATGTATGTTTGAGGATGACCTGCAGTAACAGAGCTGTGGTCTCAGTCTTCAGAGACTAAAGAAATGCAAAATGAACCTCAGGTCAGGAGTAATTTGCTCTATGAAGAGGCAAAATGAGCTTGCTATGGAGAGGAAGCACCCAGGGATGGACATGAGCTGCAAGACTGAAGACAAGTCTCAGGCAGAGAAAGGAGCCAGCAGCAGAGGAGAATTTTGCAGTTTTGGAAAACTTTCCTCAATCCTGACAAGCTAAAAATTCCTATCCCTTCAATAAACTGCTAAAATAAGGACTTAATTTAAAAAGTTGAATTAATGCCAAGTCTTCAGCACCACCTGAAAGTAGAAACAAATTGCATCCAAAGAACCAGGAAAAGGCCCATCATCATCATCTGAGGGGCTGTAAGGAGCAGCAGTGCTAAAAGGCTGAAGCAAGGCCTGAGATCCTGCTGTAATCCCTGGAGGAGGAACAGTCAGCTGGAGGGCAGGAACACTACATCTTGTGTAAATGTAGAGGCCAAGGGTTTTCTGTTTGTTTTTTTACCCAAAGTAACTTGCAGGGATCCTCGGGAGGCATAACAAAACCAACACACGCACCCTTTTTGCTTTAGCCTTGGTTCTTTTTGCATTCATCTCCCTCCCTCTCTCCAGATATTCACTGGGAGCAAATGAAGATTTTACAGACCCTCTCCCAGAGAAGCCCCCAACGCTCTCTAAATGGCTTTGCTCACGCTCAGAGACTTGCAGGGCTGCATCTCTCCCATCCAGCCCTAAGGCACAATCTGTTCTGCTGTTGTATTCCTCAGATCACCCGGCCCATAACATCATTCCTCCATCTAATATCCCCTTTATAAATTCCACACTCATTTTGTCCTCCTCCCAACAGCTTGGCAAAGCACCATTAAACACAGCGAGACATCAAGGAGGCAACTTGGAGAGAGGAAAAAGCTCAGCGTATTCAATTTTTTATTTCCCTTATTTTGACTGCAGCTCGCTCCCTTGCATTCCACGGGGAGAAGTACATTATTTTTATATTAAAACTAACAGAGTGTTTCACCTCATAATTTTTTAATCATTTATTTTAGTGCTTAATTATCTAAAGGATTAAAAATCTTCCCTCTGTATTCCCCATCTCCACAGGACAATACTTCCTCAGAGATTGTAAATTAATGATTCTTTGGAATAGCATAGCAACATGAAATAGGGAAAAAAAAAAGGAAGGAGAGCTGTTTATTTTTAAAAAATAACAATAAAAAAAGGAGAGGATGACTTGATACAGCAGGGTCTGTTGGTTTCCAAATTGTTGGGCAATGGCAAAGTGGTCTGCTCAGTGTCGTGCTTCTCCCTACCAGCGAGCTGTTGCTGTGCACTGAATATGAATCGCCTTATGCTAGAAGCTGACAGCAGCTTTCCAAACAGCCAAAGGCCAAAAATTCAAACAGTTTTGTGCTTTATCTGGGGAGAGTTATAATCAGTACAAACAGGAAAAAATAAATAAATAAAATAAAGAACTACAGTGAGCTCTGCGGTACCATCTGGATTTTGACTGCGAAAGTTTATTAGGGATTCTGAAGGATAGGAAATCAAAAGCAAAAAAAAAAAAATAAATAAACAGCATCCTTCATTGCAACCATGACTATTTTCATACAAGTTATCCATGTTTTTACAAAGCAAAAAATGACAGAAATTATGACTTTGTATGTTAGCAACACAGCATAAAAGCAGAGTTTTAAAATATCAGTTACTCCATCCACTCTAAATATTACGTGAAATTCATAACACGTCTCAATCAAAATTCTGCAGGAATAACCCACCTGAACAAATAACAACCAGGGAATCTCCCAGCTTAAATAATGTCAAAGCACAATCAAGGAAACAACAGTAAGAAAGATACAAAGATATGGCTAAATTTGGGGACCGCAACTCATCTTTGCTACATCACTATCTCCCAGCTCATCTACACAGGGAGCTTGGCAAGATGACAATCAAGTGCAGACAGGCAGCACATTAGCCAGGCTTACAAGTTTATTGCTTAGATTTATGTCTGTGTGCTACACTGTGGCCAGCACCCTATGGAAAAAAAAATCCAATTTGTCCATATCCGATAGGAATCTATTGGAGTGATATAGATTGAGGATGATATAGATGAGAGATGATATCGGAGACCCGCATGACTTTGAATTGCCCTGCAGCCCTGCTGCGCCCAGAGGGACCGACTGTCACCCTAGCACATTCCTTGGGCTTCCCAGAGCGAGCTCTGGTCTCAGGCAATGATCCTTGTCGGTTTGAAGCCAACCAATAAAACCCAATCCTGATGCTGTGCTTATGCCAGGAGCTATTATTCCTAAATCCCTTAAAACTATGTCTCTATTTGGGCCCATGCTGGGAATGGTTTGTTGAGGATTTCAATCAGTGGCCACCTGGGAAATGATGCTACACTAAGGCAGATTCCTTTCCTTTCCCTTTACTGAAGCTTTTTTATGACAGACGCTGCTTAAAAAAAATATTTGTCAGTGGTGAAAAGCAAATTCTTTGTAGGTCAGTGAACCTGGAAAAAAAATCAGGAAAGAGGCAGCATATTCAGGCTCATCCTGTGCAGCCAGAGCTTATGCACATGACATATCTGTGGACATGTCACAGTAAACATGCTGCACTTGCCTTCCGAAAGGTCAGACTTCTCCCTTCATTAGACCATTAGTTTTGTGCTGCAGTCTGGCTGAAAAAAAAAAAAAGAAAAAAGAAAAAAAGAAAAACCTTACATTTTTATTTCTTTAATATCATATAACAGCAGCTCTCAGTCAAAACACTCTTCACAGCTCAGTTTTATGAAAAAGTTATTGGCCATAGCTTCATAAAACTGAAGAATCCTACCAGACCACTAACTTCATTCTATACTGCCAGATCTTTGGAACTTCATTGCCATAACAGCTGCTTTATTTTTTAAAACTGTTCAATCTGTCGACATCCATGATTCAGGAGAAATAAAACATTACAACTCTTCCTATAGACTGAGGGAATAACATTTTAGGAAGGGAACAACATTTTAGGAAAGGTCCCTGCATGCTGCAAGCTCAAACTGGTGATGCAAAGATACAG
>VWPW01022465.1:3619-77841 GCA_013389825.1 Crypturellus undulatus
TGAAAATAGATGAGTTGAGGCAATAGAGAGAAAGGGGAAACTTCTGAATAGTTTTAAAAGTAAACTAAGCACAATTCTTCACTATTTTCCTGAAGCTATGATTTCCTAACTTATAAAATGATTGGCTTGCAAGTTAATTAAGGGACGTGCCAGATAACGTGGGTCTAATTTCAACATTAGAAATGCATGATTCTGACATTAACAAATCTCCGTTCACCAGCCCAGAAGTCGTGGGCAGCGTCGCTGGGAGCAGAGACCCAGCAGAACTGGTGGGTCTTCGGCGCTGGGGAAGGGGAGAAGCCCTAATCGTCCGGGTTGTCATCCCGATCAGCGCAGGAGGCTTGAAAATCTCAAGGGCAAGTTAATGCAGAGGGCTCAGAATGACAAATCGCCGCTCGCATCACCTGCACTGACCCAGAAAACGTCCATGGAACACGGAAACGGCAAGTAGGAAGCATTTGTCCTTACTGGTTCTTTGAGGCTGCTCCGTGGCCGTGGGCTAAGGAGCGTTCGCTGCCCCTTGGCAGCAGCGCTGGGCGAAGTCTGGGCCATTTTCCGCAATTCCAGCAGGGCGATGTAAGGATCCTGATAGGACAACACAAGATATTGTCTCCTTCGACAACAGGAACGGGTGCTACGGGTACTGTCCCCTCAAAATCCAGCACCTTGGGAATCCCAAGGAGAAGCCAGGTGCAAGGCGGGTGGAACTCAGAACTGCTCTTAGGCCTTTAGATATAGTCAGTCCCTCCTCTACTTCCCATTCATTAATTCATGATTTTCCAATAGCAACTTCAACATCCTGATTTTTGCACTTACAGAAACTTCAGTAGCAAAATGCGGCTGGAAAACCATTATTTTTGAATGTATTATAGCAATTTTTGAACGTATTACAGCAAAAACACACCCTACGCGACAAAGCGGCAATCCCACCTTACACGACGCTGGAAAGAAGCCCTGGAGGTCCCCCCCGGCGGACTGCGATGCGCCCCACCGCTCCGCAGGGATTAAACCCGGCTCTGCACAGACAGGTTCGTGTTACTGCATGTGCAAACCCGAGCGGCCGCAGGTACCTGAAAGGCAGCGGCAGGAAGAGTCTTTCCCCGTGCGGTCTGCGCAATCCAGCCCATCCGAATGGATCCCTCCGGGGTGAAGGCGCCGCTGCTGAGAAAGACTTGGTCTACAACAAGCGCCTACCTGCACGGGGATCCAGGTCCATGGAGGAGGCTCCATGGCTTTCCGGGATCCGAGGGTTGGTTGTTCCCGAGGAGCGAGCGGCCGTGGAGCCTCCTGCTTTAACTGCTTCCAACCCGTGCTCTTCCCAAGCACATATAAAAATAATGCCTTGTTCTAGGTGTCCCCAACGTCACCGTGCACCAAGCACACAGAGCCACCGCGATGCAACATGCAGCCAACGTAATATCAAAATATATTTTATTCTGGACCTCTTTCAGATCTGATTCAAATTACAGTTGTCAAAGCAATACAATGCAAAGGGAAACTGCAACAGAAAATGTGCCTAGAAGGGGTATAAGGGCCTTGGGGACAAATCATTGTGATGTAGAACCAAAATACATCATAAAGTGTAATTAACATGGTCCAGGACAGTATAGAACATCTATATCAGTCTTCTTTAGACAATAATCATGAAAACTGAACAATAAAAGTCCTTTAAACAAGTACAAAAAACTGTCATGGGCTGGTTTACACTTTTACAACAGTTGTAATTTAACTGGATAACTGAAGAAATGATGCAGACATTTTAATCCAGTGCTATAGGTAGGCTCACAGAATTAGACCCAAAGGATTTGCAACTCCAAATGAAACCATTACAACTACAATGTCAATGTCAGGAGAGAGAGAAAAAAATTACTTCTGTATTATAGAGTCACTGCGCTGCACACTGCAGTCTGGTGAGGACAAGATTGCAAAGTACACTGGACTAGCAACAACATGCAGACTTGTTTTCCTGAATTTACCCACAAGTGTCAAAAAACATTATGAAGTAATGAATGATTATCAAAAGAAAACAAAACAAAAACATGCCTCAAGTTATTGTCAAGCTTCCAACTTAAAGGCGGAGAAGGAGAATCATGTACTCGTAACTACGGATCTGAAGCACTATTAACACTAAACCTGCCAATCTGCAAGAACGGGCAGATCTGCTGCCCCCGCGGTCACGGGTGTTTCGGTAGCTCGGAGCTCGCTCCGGAGGGAGCAGGGAAGATGCTCCCGGGATCGCTCCCTCGGGATCGTGTTGGGATCTCAGTGCACACTCGCTGCTGTCTCCGAAGCCGGAGCTGCCTCCAACATGCCACAATGTTGCTGCTGCTTCCTTTGGGCTCCCGCAGAGGGGCTGCTCTTCCAGAGGCAACGCTGCCCATGGAAAAGGAATCCCGGGCTAAATCCGGCAGGCCCTGCCCTGGCAAAGCCAAACCCTGCAACGTCTGTCCTGGCAAAGGGAAAGGAAAGGGGGTTTCTGACTGAGACTGGAAAATTGTGCCCCAAGGCTCCCCTTTGCTAAACAGAGATGAATCAACCCTCTCGTTGACACGCTGAAATCCCCAGTTGGCAACGTGAACGCAGTTCCTCTCCTCCGCAGAAGCGAAGGCAGCGGCTGCTGGGACTGCGGGCACAGCCGCCTCCTCCTGCCCAAAACGCACGTGTCCAGGTCTCCTGTCCCACCAAATCCACCAAATCCCCTGGCATGAGATAAGCAGCGTAAGCAAAAGGAGTGCTTTTTTTTTTTTTTTTTTTTTTTCCTTCAATGAAAATTAATTAAAATTGGTAGAAATCTTTGGCCTTTCTCTCAAGATGCATTAAAGTGTCATGAAATCAAGAAACATGCTTCAAAATGCCATGTCATTCTGACTGGTAACTACTACCTCCCTCCACCCAACCCAGAAAAAGAGGCACTTTTAGTGTTTCATATAGGATTTCCAATCGTCTCGTAGACACACTGAGTAACCCTGCACAGTCCCAGAATAAACTGAGTTTATCAACATTACAAAGAGGCTAAAAAAGCTTTTTATGAGGACCTATTATTCCCTTAACTACACTACAGAGTCCACTGGCTGGGAATCTTTACATTAATTTAGAAATGCAAAAAAAGTCCGAACAGGAGAAGAGAAGCTCTGCAGAAACCTGGACCTAATTATGCAGAAATGAGGAGCCGGATTTGCAAATTGCTGCACAGAAAGCAAACTCGAGAGCAGTTCAGTTCTTCCTCCGTCACTAATTCTGAGCCTAGTTCTCGCCCTGCCTTTTACCCTCTATTTGCCCATTAACTTGTTGAACTGGAAAAACCCTGTCGCTTTGATGTGTGCAAAGGACACGTTTGCCATTAGACTTTGGAAAGAGGCGCAACAGAATTAATTGGTGGGTAAAACCAAGCCCGTGCGCACACGCTCATACAAAAGCGGGGCCTTACGACATTTGGCAGGTCGATTCGAAGGAGCAATTGGGATAATCCACCTCACTGCTGAGCATGGGGCCTTTGGGCTGCACAATACAGCGATCAGCGCCACGGGTTTCTCTTCCTTCTCCCCGTTCCCTCGTCTATCCCGGGACGCCCGGAGCGGCGGGAGCAGGAGCAGCACTGTGGCACGCGAGCCCAAGCACCGCGGGGCCCTGCCAGGGACACGGCCCCGCTGCCCTCAGCGCCGCGGCCGCTGCCCTCAGCGCACCCAGAGCCTCGGGACACCGGAGCTCGCGTTGCACCGCGTGGAGCACCCGCCGCCCTGCGCCCGCGGGGCTGCAGCTCTGCAGGCACCGTCCGCAGCAGGCGACACTCTGCTCAAGCCACTCGAATTGCCACCAACACAGCTGGTGATCCAGGCACGCGGCTGTGAGGTTTTGCAGCTATGTCACAGAATTCCACCACAATTCTTCAAATTGGCTGAAAGAATCATCCAATAACTTTTATGAAAATGAATAAACTGTTCATAATAAAATACAAAAGTACTATCAAGAATCACTTCCGACTTTTCAGATTTAAATTCAGTGCAATTGACAGATGCATTGCTAAACGAAAAATGCAGCTTAAACATACTCAAAACATTTGTGTCTATTCCTGGGAGCACAGTTTAAAATTATTGCACAGAATTTTTTTATTTTTATTTATTTTTTAATTAATGACAGAGGTCAGCCACAGTCATGGACCTCCAGCAATAAAAGCAATATTTCAAGTGCCAGACACTCAATATATTAGGTTTCCTACACACTGTAACTCACAGGGCAATCGCTTTAAACATTTGTAATATGTTCCAAAACCTTAAGAAGAGCTGGCACTGAACCATCGTGGACGACTGCCTTTATGGATATGATTCTTGCTGTCTTTAAATGCTGTGTATCACAGTACTCTATTCCTCACTAACAACAGCGGGGGTACATGTAAAGAATGTGTCGCTGATTTCTCTTTACCACCGGCAAATTGCTACCCTACCTTAGCCAAACTCAGACTTGCTTCAAGCCGTATTTATTCCCTGGAAACGGTAGAAATCAATGCTTAAAGAACAACTGTTAAAACGTCAAAGCTGCATTATCTCAAATAAACCAATTTATGTCTAACTTGGAGGAGGGTGGGGGGAACAGAAAAAATGTTAGAAACTAGTAATCATAAGCCACAAAATTATTTGTGATTGAAATAGTGTTATAAAACTGATAACTTTGCAAAGCTCTATAATATAAACCATTCCTTAAGTAAAACGTCTGTGACATAAATTTGACAACCTCTCTTTTTATAAATTTACACTCTCGGAATCTTATGCAAGACATGATGCAACCTTTTCAACTACACATACGCGTAAACACAACCTCATGCTATCATTTACAAATAAAATCACTATCAGTATACTTTTAATCACATGAGCAGAAAAAGGTTTGCCATATACATCTGTCATTGTAAGAAAAATACTTGATATTGTAAACAGAGTAAAAGACACTATATAGTAGTGATTATTAAAAAAATAGCAGCTTACATCTACCCTATATTTGGAAAAAAAATGTAGTCACAAGATACAATAAACTGCAGGACTGGAGCAGCAGGGGAATTAGTGCAAGTATTCATCTTTTAAATAAGCTGAATCACTGCTATTAAAATAAACTTGAAGCAAGTCCTCTGTTTAAGATTTTTTTTTAAATCTAAGGTAGTAAACATTTTGCCTCTTAATGGCAGTGTTATCAAATATATGCCAAAGATTTTTTTAATAAAGAAAAATTACATGAGATACTTTTAATACTGGAGTTTGGTTACAATTATACATCTAAGCTCCTACAAATAATGATGGGCAACTCTCAGAGAAGCTGTGGCATGAACCCTTGTCCAGAAAGATCTTAATCTCTTAAGAAAACAACCCTCTCCCTCCCAACTATATTTTGCTCCTTTTCACAATAGTGCACAATTTAACCATAATTTAGCTATGGTCTCAAAGCAACAGAAGATGCACTCTTTCTTTTTTTTCCTTTTTCTTCTTTTTCTTTTTTTTTTTTTTTCATTTTTGCATCCCCATTTTATTTTCTGTATTTTTGTGCCCTTCTGTTCTTAATTTTGGCAGAAATATTTCCCAAATAAGAAACTACTGCATTTCAGTCATGTCGCCAGAAAAAAACAAAAACAAGAAAACACAGCATTATACCCATTACTGACATACTTGGTAGATTAGCAGGACGTGCAACATCACACCTCTAAGATGGATTTTTTTCTCCTCTCTCCATAATCCCTTTTCCACTCTCCCTCTGTTCTCAAAATCATGCTCTGGGAGCCACAGAATGTACCAAACGTTATCAGGTTCAATCTACCTCTTCAAAGAATGCCTTAAGATATCTTCCAAAGAAACGTGTTTTTGTGTTTTTTTTGTGTCTTTTTTTTTTGTGTGTTTTTTTCCCAAGGTGAAAAAAATATATAAACAAGAAACTAATTCACTCCCTTACTTCATGCATCATAAACTTAACCAAAACAAAACAGAAAACCCAATGTTTAAAAGTAAAGAAAAAAAACTACTGCTGCAGATTTCTGTAAGTCCATTTTCTCTGTACACACAAACAGCTCAACTACTGAGAAGGAAAAATCCCCAATCCATTGTCAGAATGGATTCCAAGGGGGAAAGGGGTAATGAAGGCTGCCATTAGTATCTTCTGAATTTGGTATGTATATGGGTCTGCTCTTGTATATGGTATATTTCTCTCTCTCGCGCTCTCTCTTCTGTTTTTCATATCCAAAACCTTTAAATGTTATTTTGGGACACAGCAGATTCCAGCACTTGGTGAACAGGATTCACAAGCTGTGACAAAACTCTGTCATCCTCTTCAGGGTGTATTTTTTTTTCTTTTTTTTTTCCTTTTTTTCTTTTTTTATATACAGTATATGTATATATTTCTTATAGGTTTGGCTGTAGTGGACTGGCCATGGTTCAATTGGGACTATAGCAGTACATGGGTCAGGGACAGTCATTTTGGCTATGTACACATTCATAGTCGGTCCATGGCTTCCAACTAGTAGCGCTATTTCCGTAGGTCTAATACACAAACCTGCAAGAACAAAAAAATACAGAACTTGTGCATTATACAGTATTGCATATTTATACAATTCAGTCTTAAATATTGGAACGTAATCCATAAACCAGATCATGCAAGTTTAATCCCAAATCTGTTATCAACTATATACTAATGAAAAACAAAACCAACATGTATATACCGTGAATTTTGTATGTAAGCACCATACCAGACATCCTAAGGACAGTGTTACCTGATGAATTACTATCAGAATGTTATAAACATCTGATGCAGTTGTTTGCTTTTTATTTAATATTAAAAGGCTGATAACCTTCTTGAATCTATGAAATTTAGTAAATTCATTTCAATAAAAATATGCAGGAAAATAATAGAATTGCTTAAAATAATCCAAGAAAAAAATATTTAACAGCATAAAAATTCCAGTTTTTAATCACCTAAAAAATACTCCCTAAGACACACTTCTGCTTGTGTTAGGTCTACAAACTGAGGCTACACTTATTAGTGAATTATTATCACATACAAGCCATACTTGTATTCATTATATGTTTCAAAAATGCCTTATTTGTTTAGGTATTATCACCTGTAAGAGCACATTTACAACAGAGAGGATGAGGAGGGCTTTCCCTAACAAACTATATAAAACATACCAAGAATAATATTCTTAAAAATTAAATAAAAATAAATGTGATGCAAATACAATCAGCCTTTTGGGTCAGAGAAGTTTGGAGCTTGCTATTTTTTGTGCCGAACTCCGAGTGATCCCGCCAGCACAGAGCACGGCAGGCAGGAGCAGGGAAGGAAGCCTTGTGGATTCTTTGGCATGGGAGCCAAGGCTCGAGACTCTACACTGCAAAGCTACCAGGACTGCTATTTCCTAACATTTTCCACTTTAAGCTACAGCACCTTGAAATACATGTCTTATCGCTTTTATCCTATTCTAAATTTGTTTTTCCCCAGGCTCCCTCTTCTTTGGTATAAGACTATAGGCAAATGCAGAAGCAGAAAAACAAGCGTTGCATTTATTATGAAGACTGCATAATAATAATAATACTTCAACTGCAACACTTTGCAGGACCACACCAGAACAGCTAGAAGATAATGCTATAAACACACCAAGATGAGATGATGAGATGTATTCATGATTAAACACATAATTTTGTCCCCTAGTTGTTCTGAGTAATGTAAGCAGACTTGTATTTACATGTATAATTCCTGTTGTTGTTAGGGACTTTTTAGCATTCAGAAATCTGTACTTCGTTTTGTTGCTCTTTTTATTTGTTGATTGCAACACAGAGGATATTTTGTTATCAGGCATTATAAAAACATCGCCTGCACTGAACGTTTTTACTTGAAAAGGGCAAAGAGGCAAGAATGAACTAGTTTCCACGCTGCAGTGAAATGAGCAGTCACACTGAGCAGAAAGCAACAGGGGGGAAAGAAAATCAAAATTAAATGCATCTTCTCTTTCTACCTGAGATTTTTGGAGTACTGAGAAATCACACATGCATTAAGCAGGAATAAAGACATATTCTCCTATCAACACTCGAGTGACTTTACGTGCCAAAAATCTAGCTGTGGGATGGTTCTACTCATGCTTTATCAAAATAAGGAAATTTTGTCTCCATTAGTCAAAAGATTTACAAATGATGCTTCTTGTTAGACTTCAAATAAGTCAAGCTGCACTTACTGAACCATCTGAAGCACTTGCTCCAACTTTGTCTCCTGCTGCATTCCAGCAAACCTCAAAAATTCCTCCTGTTCCCCGATAACTGTGAACTAGGGCACCTGTCTGAAAAGGGGAAAAAATAAAACATGCAATTAACATAACAGATTTTACACGAACAAGTATAGTTTGAAAAACATTTAAAAATTCCCATTGCTTTTAAAAGCTGGAATTCTCAGAGGAAATGGTTCATGAGGACAACATAAGCACCATGTTAAAGGTACTTAGCATTAAGTTTTCCTACAAAACACCCTTGTCCAGTCTTGATCTCAAGGCCTTTGAAGGGCAAAGCTAGAAATTATTGCAGGTATTTTCAATTACTAAAATAAACTTTTCAAAAAAAATTCCTATTCTCACTTAAACATGTAACTATTTTCGGTGTTTTTTTTTTCCTACAAGAATGCAAATAATATAAACACGATTACTATTTTGCCAAAGGTAGTATGTGATAGATTACAAAAGTGGTGAAGTCCACACAGTGTAAAAACAAAACAAACAAACAAAAAAACCCAAAGATCACAGTACCAAGAGATTAACAAGTATCAAACCAAAAACAATACTCAAGCGCTCACTGAGAGAAACCATAAACGTACAAACACTACTATGAGAAACTCCAGAACGAAAAGAAGCAAATCAGACATTAATAATGGCAAAGCTCTTGGTAGGAAACACATGCTGGTGCAAGGAAAGTTATAAGAGTATTAACAGAAAGGATGGAAAAATAAAATTCCTGAATAGAGACATAAAAATTATACCTGCGTATTCCAGATGTGTACGCATTTATCAAAGGAACCACTGGCCAGGTACCTGCCATCAGGACTGAAAGCTACACTGTACACAGGTTCTTGGTGTTTTGTCAAAGTATGAATACAAATTCCTCTGTCTACATCCCATAACCTAACAGTAGAATCAAAGGATGCACTGTCAAGGGAAAAACAAAACAAAACACAGATTAATTACATGCAAATTTTGCATAGTTTTTAGTAGAAGTGTACATGATAAAGTACCCCATATGTTGGAATGCTCTGTGAGCCTACATATATAAAGAGTTGAGCAAAGGTAACACTCATTTTCTTAGCAGGCATTTAGAAACAGGATGATAGAGTACCTTGCTAACATAAGATTGGCATTTGGGTTATTTGTTCCTGGACCTGTAGGACTCCATTTGATAGTATAAATTTCTTTGTTGTGTGCTTGTAAATCGTGGACACAACTGTCTTGTTTCATACTCCAGATCTATGATAAAACAGAAGAAAACACAAAGCCATTTAATAGAATATCATACTAAAAAACATTTTACGTCTTTCTTCTTTCTCACTTGCAGAGTCTGACTTGCTACCTTTTTGGTCACTCAAAATGTTTGCTAAAACTGCTGGATTTCTAGAATAATTATACAGACAAATCAACTCCTAATATCCTCCTCTTTCTCTTAGTTGTTCATACCTGAGGTGCTAATAAATAGCACAAATACAGGCTATGGAAACCAATCGGAATGCACTAGCTGCAAGCCTGCAGAAAAGTGCAGGGATGTTAACAGACGCTAAAATGAGAAGACCAACATGCACATGCTTATGTCTCAGCTGACAAAACCACACAGTCCTATTTTTAAATGAAGTTCTTGTTATACAGATTGAGTTAAATAAAGAAATAGCAAAGTTTTTTTGTTTTGTTTTCATACACAGTAATAGATGCTTCCTGCAAAAATAACTGTTGCATTTTGCTGGCTTTTTCAGGATCTGAACTGAACAGGTGGTTGCTCAGTACTGTGCACAGAGGAGGAGTTCCTCTGGGCTGACACTCCTTCATATCCTTCAACAAACAAAACAACATTGACAACAAAGACTTCGTGCTTCTACTATAGAAGGGATTTTGGAGGGGTTTTATACCTTTGCCTAAATCTGAAACTTGATATGGTCGTTTATTATCTGAACATTTCTTTTTATCTGAATATATCTGGTTAGGCAGTACTTTTAGCTCATCTCTTTTACTCAAAAAATAAAAAAAAAAAACCTCAAAAAAAAAAAAAAAACAACAGGAGCATGGTTAAGCCCAACCCTATTGGAGATGCAGTTTAGATGTGTTTAAAGGAGTAACAGTTTGCAGAACTGTTGCCTCACTAAAGGGACAAACTAAAGGGAAGACTTAAAACAGTTTTTCCCATTTAAATATGTGTAATCAAAACCTCAAAACCTAACTCCTCTTTCTAAAATAAGCTGCAGTGAAAACAGTCCATATCATTTGCCCTAAAGACTGTCAGGCCCATGGGTGGAAGAGGGGTAAAAACCAAATCACAATCACATGTCTTCCATATGCGTTAAAACTTAATATTCACTCCTACTGCCATTGGAAAATAAGTGATTCATGAGCTGAGGCGGCAGCTTTGAGGTGGCTGAAGTGGAGCTTTACCTACAAATAACTGGTTTTCCAATTAATCCTGAACAAAATGAAAATTATTTCCAAAATGGCTTGGATTTAAAATATAATCCAAGAGATAAAAGCTTTCTTGCAGAGAATTAGTTTTTAAAGAATGTAAGGCCACATAACATATGTTATTTCACATGCACAGTATTCTCTTGGCGTATTTCTGTTTTACAAACTCTCAGGAACACACACACACAAAAGTCCTAACTTGGTAAAAGCTGGGAATCCCAATGGGAAACACAGGATGAACTGTAATACTGAAAGCACATTTACTGAAAAAGTAATCCTGGAGAGACTTTGGATTCGGTTGCCTGCTCGCAGTTGTCATCTCTCTGCTCACTGAGACACAGCACTGACAGAGTAAGCCCTAGGTTGGAAATCATTTCACCTCAGTTCAGCTGCTTCAGGATTAAATACCAGCTTAAGCTGGTTATTTTGACTCCATCCACTGCCAGTGGAGAAACACTGACATTTTCAAAGGTTTATTCATCACTCTTGGCTTAGACACTTAAATTAAGAAAGAATGAATTGCTCTTTAGAGGTGCTAGACACCTTCTGTTGACTAAAGATGTCTAGACATCTATCTTTAGATGAGAGGCTTGATGTTTAAACATTTTTATTTAGATAAGGTGACTCCATTGCAACTGCCTGAACGCGTGCCAGCGGAGGGGCTGTCTGATGACTCACTCAGCTGTTCCCTGTCTCCAACGAGCCCACGGTGAGCGACATGAAAATACCTTTCCCAGAGGCTACCAGGTGGGCAGTGCTGTCAGCAAGAACAGCACACCAAGCCTGGACCTGTGCCGAATATAATGCTGAAGACCCACTAGGTATAGAACATGAGGAGGAACGGAAAACCACCTCTGCGATGGAAAAGGGACAGGCTTGCATGCCATTAACAACTTCATTTCTTCTGGTGCATCTAACCCGGTGATATTTTTGTATGGACCTCTGGTACTTCTTGAAGGCATATGTTTATGGTGTTACACCACCCTCTACAGACAAGTTTGCCCCAGTTCTACAAGGCAGAATTTTGATTTGAAGTGAAAAACTGTAGAATGACTCCCATTGAATTGGTACAGTCTCTCAAGAAACAATATGGCAAAGATTTCAACTAGAAAAAGGGGGAAAACAGAAGAAAACCATAAAGGAGCTAGTCATCCGGTCTTGTATGTTTTACACATCACAAATTCCAACTTTTCTTTTTAACCCAAAACAAACAACTAGTGTGAGAGGTTAATGATTAATGACCTGATTCTGTAAACAGCTAAAAGCACCTAATAAATCATGCTCAGGGTGGCAGCCTGTAACAAGTTCTCTGGACCAGGGCTTGGCTTTGATTAACAAAGATTTGCTAGGAATGCCTAATCTTGCTGAAATAAAAAAGAACAAATACTAGATGATATGGAAAGCACAGCGATCCTTCTGTATTACCCAAGCCAATGGTGCACATTGGGAAATTCCACAAAGACAAAGCAGTCTCCAGCAGCCACTACCACAACTCCAGTTACCTTTAGAGTCATGTCATCCGAACAGGATGCCAGAAGATTGCCAGTAGGATCCCATTTGATTGCATTTACTTCATTCTAAAATTGAAGAGTGAGAATAAAGTTGAATATTCACTTCCATTACAAATGACAGAAAATGAGTTTATAAAAGACAGAGTTAGACACTAATTATAAGTATCTGTATAATTATCAGTACTTTAACATTTAATTTGCATTCCTACTTCCACTTCAATAATAACTTTCTTTTGCTGTCTATTCATCACATTTTCCATGTATGTTCTTACACATCATTCATTCCTTGTTCACAGTCAAGTCTTAAAGCTACTGTCTTTCTCATTGCAACGTTTGCTAATGGTATCCTGGAACCAGTAAAAGAGGCTGCATATGGCAATGTATTTTTATTGTTTTAATGATAAAGACTGTGGTTCCCCTACAATGCTAACTAACACTACCATCTCAAGCATATTGAGACCTCAACCCCTAATTAATAATAAAAATATCGTATAGCAACCACCATTTTCTGTCTAAAAATATCATATAGCAACCACCATTTTCCACTACTTACTGTGTGACCCTGGAAGGTTTTGATGGGTCTGTCTTGTCCTAATTTACAGACATGAATACACATGTCTGTACTGCAAGAGGCAAACGTGTTGTTGCTCTGCCAGTCAACATCTAATGCTGGTGCTAAAAAAAGAAAGACATTTAAAACTATGGTATGTATTCTGCAGGGGTTTGATGTGCAAATTTAGCGGACAAGAGCTTAGGACAAATGCCAACAGGAAGCAACTGTGAATTCTACAGTAGTTCTGAAAATAATCAAACACTTCAGAGCAGTGAGAAATGCAGCTGAAAATAATGAAACAAAATTTAATAGGAGACATTAAAATGTGAAATATATCTGAAACGAAACACTTGCACAGAAGACAGTGCAGGTGGACAATCAGCTACAGTTAAGTCATCTAAAAACACACCTTGAGTCAGTCTGAGGAACAGGTCTCTCCTAACAGCTTAGCACACTGCCCTACAGGAGATGATCACCCCTAACAGTCCATGCTTGTGCTCATGGATGGTAGCCAGTACAAGATTTAGATATGTATTTTTCCCCCATCTTGTTAAGCTATGGTAACTTAATCATGGGCCACACATTCCCCTCGGTCAGGACCAGGTATTTGTGGTGGACACACATGGAATCCAAGTAAAGGAAATCAAACAGTGGTGGGTTTGATTGCTGTCATGTCACTGAAAGCTGCATGAGTGGAAAGGAGACGCATCTCTTAAAGGCTCTTCAGTGATACATTCCTCATCCTCCCTGCTCCGTTTTCCAGCTGATTCTGACAGGTTTGCCCAGTACGCAGCTCCCAGGACAATTTGTCTGAGCTCCATGAGGCAGCCTGCTCATCGGGGCTGGCGAGGGAAGGTCCCCTGGACTTTCAGCGGGCTTGTGGCCAAAAAAATGGGACAGCACAGCAGGAAGCAGGAAACCCGGAGGTGGAGATAGGGCTATGTAGGCAGGCTAGCAAAAGCACAGGGTACTGTAACAAGAGGATGACAAATGCAGTCTGCTGCTACTAAGCAGAAATCCTTAGTAGCCCATCCTCTTGATTCGGCTACCACTGGACTACACCAAGCTAATAACAACTGGATCACCTTGTATGACTTTCATATAACTGCAATAATACTGTGAGTTATGAAGTTATAAAATCAAAACTACTCCATCCTTGCTTAAATTCATCTAACTGTAAACACAGCAGTCAGTTCTAAGACTTTTAAATGGCAGGAACAAATGCATTGAAGTTCAGACTTTTTTTTTATAACTTTTTTTTTGTTCTTTGGAGATGACAACCCAGAATGAAGGAGGGAAGAAAAAAAAATAATAAAAAAAAATCAAGACTTACCAGAATGAAAAGGAAACTGTTGCTTGGCTTCCCCAGTGTGGGCATCCCAAATAATTGTGGTCTGTATTAAACAGATAAATAAACAATAAATGCACTTCTAGAATTGCTAATTTTTCCCCACCCCCACATTCAGATGTGGCAGATTACCAAGTCCACTCTCCATTTCCCAAACCTACTCATAATTAATATATCTCTAGTGTTTGATCCAATACTAAAGGAAATGCTGGAAGATATATTGTGTACAGTATCTACAACCGAAGAGATACAAAATATACAGTAACACCTCAGGTTTTGGGTGGCTTGCCTTTTTTTTTTTTTCTCTCTCCTCTTTTTTGTTTTTGGAGAAAAAGTTATTTCCTTATTCCTATTTATATTCCCCTAATCCACTCCTCAATACACAACTATTTTAATTGCAATTACTTGTACAATGATATAACTGCCTTTGTCCCTAAGGAGAGCTTAACACAAACACTTAGGTAGGTTTTCATAAATCAGCCTTTCAGGTCTTTAAGTATATGTGTAATGTTGTTCCAACCTCTTCTCTGTCAACCTTTCTGATAGCTTGTTGATGCAAAAAGACTATATGACAAAATGAATATTTTATAACAGCTGTATCATATAGTAACTTTCCTGACCTACCGCACACTAATCAATGACAATTCTGACACTGAATTCAGTGGGGATGTGAACTGACTGTGCAAATTATTTATGGAAAAGGAAGCATTAGGTTGAATTAATATTTTTGCTAAAGCAGATTATTTTTAGAAGTATAATCTCAGCTCTTGCAATGAGTTTTACTGACTGAAGCAATGAGGCTTCTCTCCTCTACGGCATATTTTTCTGCAAAATAATGCTGAAATAACCTCCACAAAGACTTTAAGACTGGCATAGGCCAGGAGAGCTTCCATCCTTTCCATGCTTTGAGACATTCACTTTCCCTTTGTGCCAGCACAAGCATTTGTGAAGCTGGGCACTGAAGCAAACCAAGTTAAAAAGAATGCAGATATACCAGCTATATAAATAAATAGAGGATAAAGTCCAAGTCTTTTTAGTGGTATTGACAGCTAAATTATTATTATATTACTGTGGAACTACAGTCTATACTGAACTTGTACTTGGTCATTCTTATTAAGATAATGCCAATGTTTACCTTTGCACTTAGAATCAGTAAGAAATTGAAGAAAAATTACACAACTATTTTTAGTTTTTTACTCTTCTTAAATCTATCCCCCATCACTGTGTGTCTTGCTACTATTGTTCATGAAATATTGTTCATGAAATTCAAAGTAGCAACTTTGAATTTAAAGACTTTGCAAGTCTTCACATTTGCTTAGACACATAAAATAAAGCACCACTGGTCACGAAAACACTGCATTACTGCCACCTCCCCAGTTAGGCTCATCTTTTTGTTCTATCTCTAGTCTGTTTAATAACTCTGAGGCTTGATTGATATTCACATCAGCCAGAATGTGTTTCTCCAGTGAGATTTTTTTCTGCTGCTTTCCATCAAGTGCTTTACTAAATTTTGGATGATTTAGTTTTAATGGGTCTAATGTTGCTGTGTTCAATGCACTTGTTTTCTAACTAATTGGAAACAGATGAAGGGACACTAAAATCTAATGAATTAAAATACACTACTGAACTATTGTAAAAACAAGAGAATTTAGGTAGCATCGTTTGTTCTTTTTAAGTACATGTTTCTTTCTCGTGACTTTATTTCAGTTTAGTTGCTTTCTAAGTTATTAGATGTTTCCAATTAAATTAGAGTGAAGCAAAGAATTTTAATTTTACCAAAGATCATCTCACCTTGTCCACTCCTGCACTTAAAATGAAGTTTCCTTTCTTGTTCCATTTTAACGCAAATATAGGACCTTTATGTTGCCCTAAGGTGCTGGCAAGATTACCTGAAAATTTATATTGATATGAATACATTAAAAAAATTAAAGTCACAATGAGGAAAATTTACTGGAAATTAAAAGCATTTCACTTACCATCTTTAGTCCATATCCTTGCAAACCCATCATAGGACCCAGTTGCTAGAAGTGTACCTTCACTCTGCCAGCACAAAGGTTATTATTATTTTTACTGTTCAAAGCAAACCACAGGCAGAGGCTTCTGCACAAGATTAATGAAATTTATTGAGTACACTGCAGTTTACTAAAAAGAAGTCTCCAAAGCACAACACAAAAATTTACAATGCAACTCAAAAATAGAAATACTTTAAGAGCCATAAAAGAGGATGCATCATCACTGTTACTTTAATTTTCACTCTGCAAAATCACAGATAAAACTTTCTTAGAGCATTTTTGAGCACCAGAACTTCTACTTACGTTCCAATCCAGCGATGTGACATCTTTGTTGCTCGGTACATCCTGCCCTCCTTCTCGTATACAGTGTCGAAGTACCAGCTGTGTGGAGCCACTTGTGCTGTTTTCACTGAGGTTCCATATCCGTGCTGTTGAATCCCCAGATCTACAAAACAGTTGTGAGAATATAAGCAACTTTCTCTATTCATTTCTTTCAAAAAAGGTTCCCCTCCATAAGAACAGTAAATGTTGCACCAAATCTGATGTAGACAGCAGTGGGGAAGTTTTTATTTTAATTTGTTACCATAAGCATACAAAGTATATCAGCAAATGTTAGTATGTTTTACTTAAGGACATACATTTTCCCGGATGGCTGTGTTGACACATATGAATGATTTTGTTTTCCTTTTGGTACTTATATATTTTTGCTACATTTTTGAAAGTATGTCCCCCTTCAACAAAAGGTATCCAAAACATACCAGTAGTTGGACTCCACCAAGCTCACAGACAAGAAGAAATGTGCCAAAGGGAAAATAAAACAAAATCAAAAAGTGAATGGTAGAAGCGAAACTGGAAAATATTACGACCAGGAGATAGTAGACCCTGTTGGCAAACTCCAGCCCACTGGAGGTGGTGATAAACATCCTGTTTTAGTTACCGTACATACCCTGAGGCCAAGAGGTCACTAACGGGGTTCCAGGCACAGATGAATACTTCAGATTCATGGCCACGCAGCACCACTGCTTTGTTGGGAGGGATTTCAACATCTCCATCTACTTCCATCATATCCGTGTGATTATCTGCATTATGGGAAACAACAGTAGAGAGAAGGAGATTTTAATATTTTGAGATAATACATTTTAGCTACTGTATGATTAACATTCTTTGGAATTGAACACAATAATAAATTGACAATGCCATAGAGTGAAATTTTGACAAAATCTCTTGTTTCTTTATTCTTTAAGATCCAATTTATTGATGAAACTTACTAAGAAACCTTACATTACTTATGGCAAGAAACCTTCCTGTTAAATGTCAGCATCTAAATGCACTTGCTATTGAAATTTCAAAATTGAAGCCAAAAGTTATGTTTTGCTAGGTTAAAAGATATATACTGACTTTAAAAGTATTCCTAATTTTTCAGACATGCTGCACAGAACAGCAGTCTATGTGCTCTTTAAAATACATTAATGAGGTATTAGTTGTGAAAATTATCTTTTCAGCAATGGCAATAAAATGTATGTTGAATTTTTGCCTCAGATAGTTTAAGAAAATAGTTTTAATTAATATAATAATTTTAGACTATATGGTAACCTGTTCTGGCAATTACTGTGAAACTGTGGCAATATGTAGTATTTTTTGTGTGGAAGTAACATCGAATTCCTAATGTTTTATAAAATATACTGGGGGTAATTCGTCTCACAGAAGTTTTCCTGACACCTACCATCAACGATTTTTGCATTACTAAATATAAATTTACATGGAAAATATATGCAGAAAAATATACACATGGCTAAACAGTCACCTATTTATTCATTTTGGATTAAAAAAAAATAAAATCTATTGCTTAATGTAAAATTAAGGGATCTGTGAGAAAACAAAAAAGACTATTAGAATATGTCTATTTTTAAGAAAGAATGCCAAAAATAAAACACTGTTTCACTTAAAGAGAATCAATGTCTGAATAATTTGCTGCACTAACCAGTAGGGGTTGCTGCTATATCACATTTAACAGTAACTGTTAAGTTTTAGGTTACTCTATACAACTTCCAGTTAACAAGGAAACTCTCTTTGGAAATTTTTAAATGCAAGCATCAAAGAACAGAGCTTCTTTGTTTAAATCTAGGATTATATTTCCATTATATTTCCAAATTAAGATTGTATTTATTACATGTAATAATGAGGAAAAAAAAAGGGAAAAATCCATCTACACCATTTAAAATGTACACCAGGCTTGATATGAACGTTCTGTCAGAAATAATGTCTCTGATCCAGATGCCTCTGTGCTCTTCTGTAATTCTCAATTTAAAATAAGAATTTTCAATTCAGGCTTCCAGAATGTTTGCAAAACCTCCTTTTAATATATTTTTCTTCCTATCAGAAGCCCGATTTTAAGTTATGTCCTTTTGACCACTGATGATAAAATAAAATTCCTTTGTGGCTTTTAACAGCCCCCGTGCTAAAGGAAAGGTGATGCCATCACCTAGGGGAAGTTCATTTCTGTCTCCACTTACTTGCTATAGTGTGTGCCCCGTTCTCCTCCCCGTTTGCGGTGTTTTCCCCATTTTTCGCCGCTCCCTGTTGGTTGGTGGCCGCGGCGGCGGCGGCGGCTGCCGCCTGCTGCTGGGCGAGCTTGTCCCGGTAGGCCTGTTGTCTGGTCTGCACCACATCAGGCATCACGGCATCTATCAGCGAGAGAGACTCTATCGGCCTACCATCAAACAAGGTACCATCCTAATTCACAGCGGAGGGAAAAAACAGAAAAGACAACACCAGACATGAATTAACATTACTGGCAAAAATGCAAAAACTAACTTTTTTTTATTTAATACAATAAAAAACAGTTTACGAATGGCGCTGGAAGCAATACTCTCAGTATCTCATCGTTTTTGTGGTTAGCACTGGAATTTTAGACTAAAGTTAAGTGGCCGTCATAAATATGTTAAAAAGCCACTGGCAGAGGTTCTAGGACCAAAAGTTATAGGCTTTGCATTTGCAAAATTGTTTGCTAAGGCAAGAAATGCTGTAAGCTATCTATGAATATGATTTCAGACATGAGTGGCTGCAACAAAATCTAATGGTTTGTTTGAAGAGCTGCAAACACTGCAAGTCAGGTCACTGGCTTGTGAAGTTATTCTATCTTATTAAACTAATACTTTCCATAAACACATTATCTGGAGAGTTGACTAGTTTTCCTTCTTTTTTTAAACAGTGCTGGCATGCTTGCAAATAGCAGAGAATTTTATCCTGAAATGGACAAGACCCAGTTAAAAATATCCTTATACATACACTAGGGCTTTGTAAGGATCTATTTTGAGGATCTAGAAGGATTCCTTGCGATAAATATAGGGTCCCCCTTCCACTCTGATAACTTGCTTTATTTTTCTGAAGCTTCCTGATGGAAAGAATTTGCTTCCCTGGGGCTGAGAAAAATGTGTATCAACAGAAGACACAAAGGACAGTGGAAAGACAGCAGAACTAGTGAAAAATCTGTTTTCTCCTGTAACATAACTGTCATATACAAAGGCTAATAACCCTCTGGACATAAATGCGAATGGAAATTGAGGGTCTCTGCAGTCTCAGCCAATAAGATACTTTCTGTACTGATGAGAAAATGATTTTAAAATCAAGTTTAATAGATCCTGCTCAGCCTAAATTAGCCGGTAGAAGCAAAAGGCAAAGCAGCATATACCTCTCCTTCCTACCACAACAGAACCCCCTCCTCTATTTGCCATTCCTCGCCTTCTCTGGGTCTTGCTATTCCATTACAGAGCCTCGGCACCTAAAGCAGAGCAGCACAGCTCGCTCCCACCTCCCTAGCACAGGTCTACGGGAACAGAAATTAAGAGTTTGTTTGTCTCAACTGTTATTTTATGCACTTTTCTGGATTTACTACAACATTATAGTAGGGTAAAAACTCTACAGACAACGGACCTTTAAGCAATGAGCCAGAACACCATGCCTGGTGTTGTGTGGCTGCACTGGGCAGAAGCCCTACCCAGTTATGTCACTCCATTCTGGTTCCACCACTGGAGTCATGGTGAACACCAGCAGTAAGGAATCTGAAGTAGAAGTAAATAAATAGGATACAAGAAAGTTAAGAAAAAGCACTAACATTCAAACTTACTGCAAGCAGAAAGCGCCTACAGGCGAAGCCTCCTTACCTCATTAATACTGACTTCTGCCTCTACATACTGCAGCCCTTTCTGGATGATGGAAATCAGAGCAGCTGGTGGCACCAGAGCACCGTTTATATTAGACTGGCTGATATGGCTCTCTATACCAAAGGTAAATGCGGAATGGGAAAACCCTGAAGACAAGGCAAAAACATCAGAATTCATGGACACACAGAAAGTGCTGCTCGTCAAGCTATTGTGAGATCTGTTTACAAATTTAAGCAAGTTAATACAAAAATATAAACTTAGAGAAACTCATTCAAAGTCTTCTGAACACAGTTGATTAAATTTATTTCCTCTTATATGTTTCTAGTTAACATAAGATAAAAACTAGGTTTAAATATACACATACAGCAATTATTAATTATAATGTTCTTACTGGCAAAACACATAAAGGATAAAACATATAACAAGCAATAATACCCATTATTTTACATAAATTTATATATTACCTATAAACTCCAAGATTCACATATTATTTTCCTGTAGCCACTCATTTATTACTCGTGAGAATAAAGTGAATTAACTTCATGGTACATTTCTGTCATAATTGTGTATACTTTGGCAATTAGAAGTATATCAGTATCATTTGCTGCTAATCAAGTGGGAAGCATGTAATGGTGCAACACCAGTAGTAGTAGTTTGCTATTTATTTGATTGCCCTAAAAAGGCACATTTTACTAGAAAGAATAATTGTTTCAGCAAAATAAGATTACTCTCATAGAAATGTCTCTAGTTCATGATGACAGAGTTGAAATATAAACAAGAGAATTACTTCTTCTAAACCTAGGAATTATCTACAATATTATTCTCTAAAACCAGAAGTCTGTCCTGTGCCAATATAAAAAATAAATACATTAAAGGTTGATCCTTTTTCATTAGCAAAAGGGTGGAACCTGCCTTCAGGTCAGTGATACTGCCAATATGCAAGGATAAAATTTGAAAAGCGGATGGAGCTGAGAAAACTTGTTAAACTACTTGCCTGGATTGGAGAATTCCCCCGAGCCACTAAAACATTTGTTATGTCATTTCCTCCCGCCATTCTCAGATTCAATTCTCCATATAAACCTAATAATTTGGACAGCCACTGCATAAGGGGTGATTTCACTAACTCTAGGTAAAGGATTCTTACTCCAAGGAGTTTTTTCACAAGTCAGTCTAACGGGAGACATTTCAGTCAAACATATGAGAAAGAAGTCTAAAGCCACACACTGGCAGTCACTAAACAAAACTGAGAATCAGCAGAGATGCTGAAGCAACAAAGTCACGTAGACATTAAGGCTGATCTCATACACTGTTACCTGAAGACTCCTGTTTATTTTTGCTCTAATGCTCGGATCTGTTAAAGGTATTGTTAAGACTGTATCCCCCTCCTGCCAGCTGGCAGTCATCGTTCCTTCATGCACTGGGACATGCCCTGATTTTCAGTCATCTTGGCTCTTGGAAGTTTTAAAATTGTCTAAGGGAATACTAAAGCATTGTTGCATTTCACATGGCAGGAAAAAAGCTGCTTTGCAAGCTTGACATCATTTAACTGTCTTTTGCTCTTACTACTAAGTAGCAGGAGACTTCTGCTAAATCCTCCAAGATAGCATCCTGCAGCGAGACTTTAGAGAATCCAAGAGTCGTTCCTGTAAAAAGGGGATCTGTTTATCTGTATTTAGATTCAAATGATACGAACCGCATGGCCTCAGCTGCTATTCCTTCCTCAAAAATACAGCAAAACCTGCAGAAATGTTATCATACAGGAGCAGCTCACGGGACCACCATCCTGAGCGCTTCAGAAAATAATGCTGTTTCTAAGAGTTGTCATTTTTTTTCCAAGTGGCCCCAAAGGATAGGGTGCAAAGTGTCACTTCCATTCAGCAGATAAAAACATTCACCAACAAAAGCTTTTCTAGCAATTGAGTGGGTCCTTATTTGGTTTACTGCTGTCTAAAAACTCCAAATGACTAAAACCAATTAAGTTACAGTCAGTAATTTGGCAGGAATTCATTCCCTGTTCAGAAGGCACACCAAGGAACAGTTCGCACACAAGTACACACCTACTGTCAACATAGTAAAATAAGCTTTCATTCAATAAAGCCAGTTGCAGACATATACCAAATAAATATGCATTAATAATCAGAACTGAATAGCTCACCTGACTCTTGCAAGTATCTATATACCAGGAAGTTAACCTCATCACTGCTTATACTCATCTTTATTCCCAGTTAAACCATGAGGTCACAACAAAGGACACAACCCTGAAAATGAGAAAGTAGCTTGATTAAATATTTTCAGCAATTAATGCATGTTTCTCAGAAAAGCTCTGTTTATAACACAAATGACTTCTTGGCAGCATTGACAATCATTTCATTTCATAAGACAAACATAAGACAAATACTCCCATCACAATCCTTGTTTTACAACATCGCAAACGTAACAAATATCAAAAGACCATATTCTCAAGTGCCTGCCAGTAACAGGGGTCTCATTTCACTTTTTTCTTAAACAAGAATAAGCAAGGGATTATCACCAGGCATATACTTTCACCACATTATCACTATGCAATACATTTTTTAAGAATTGTCAACTAGTAAAGAAGTGTAAGACGGGCTGAAACACGACATGTTCAAAGAAATCCCAAATATTTCCACTGAAAACTACAGAGCATACTGGTCATATGCTTTGCAGAAATGATTCATACAGTTTCTGACAAAGGTTAAAGAGAGTATTATTAGCATTCCTTTATGCTTTTAATCAATGTTTTAAAATATAGGTATGTATCTAATTTACCTTTGATTAATAGCAGTACTCACCAAGTGGTGAGTATTTAGCAAGACAAATAATGCAGACTACATAAATAGTTAATGACCAAGTTTAAAATGCGAGGCAACAGAGATGAACAGAAAGAAGCCAGTCTTTTATCTGATGTTAGGCCTCACTTTTGAGAGCATTTTCATGACTCCGGAGTATTTGAAAACAGAAAGCCTTTTTTTTTTTTTTTTTAATATGACATCAAGTAAACAAGTAAAAATATCAGCTTCCAGAATAGAGTATGGAACACAATCCAGTCCATTTCCTATCTAATACTGCCTAGCACTTTTCTGTAGCAGATCTCCAAGCTTCCCATTCAGTTGCCTTCTACGAAAGTTAAGGCAAAGCAGCTCGGTGACCTTCCTTAGGTTATTGGAACAAGTATGACCTAGATTCTGTGTACAAAGTGTAGAGAGCAGGTTGTTGTGGTGCTCCAGTGGAAAGTTTGCACTGCGACCTCTGCACTCAGCGGCAGCACCGTCGGGTCATTCGATACGCGTGCGGGAAGCGGGACGTAGGAATGCTGCTGTAAGCAACAAGAACCTACAGGAGCACGATGCGCATGAAAAAAAGGGACGAGTAGTACAAGGTTTTCCATATTCTTTCTAGGCATTTATTTTTCCTAGCAAGATTTCCTAAGGAAACAGGACAAAGCCATGCTGCTTTGGGGTTAGGAAATGCTAGTAAAAAATGGGCAATGGAGAGAGTCCGAAGTGGCTCAGGTGGAAACACCTATGTCCTGCACAGCCCTGGTGAGCTGGGATCATCACGCACGGGAAGGGGGGATGCGGAACGGGTGCTGGGTCCGAGGGCTGAGCTCTACAGTGAGAGGAACTGCACTCTCCTTAGGAAAAAGGTAACTAAATTTTAAAAGGACAATACAGAAGACTTTCACATTATGCATGTACAGAAACAGTAATGCCTGTTACAGATTTTAAAATCTCCGTGCATCATCCAGAAAGAGGAAGGCAGAAATCAGACACGAGTGCTATTGCTACAGGAAGGGCTCCCCACTCCCAGCCCAACTGCTTGATGTGCCAGGCAAACCCACCTGCCTGGCGTTATTTAGTCCAATAACTCAAGAAGAAAATGAATGCTTTACTTGCCGGTCAAAAGCGCTATTCCCCCCGCCCAAGTCAAAGGAGAAAAATGTCTCCAGGCTGGTTCCTTGGAGAGATGTGGGTGAAGGTGAAGCCGAGCCCGGCTGCCGAGCCCAGGCAAACCCGCCTTCCTGCCTAGCTGACAAGAGGTGGCAGTGCAGCACCGACTTCTGCACAGGAACCACTTGAAAAACACAAAAATACGCTAAATAAATACACAACTCGTCTGATGAGGACGTGCAAGTGAAAAGGGTGCAAAAGTTTCTAGTTTCTTACCAAGATATTACTTTATGCTTCTTTTGAAGTGCCTGTGTAAGCCTGGTGCAGGCTGCCTGCTGCATTAACCCTTCTCCTGGAGGCCTGAGCGAGGAGGCCGCCAGCGTGTGCACAAAGCGGGGAAATGAGGAACTGCGAAAGCAACCAGCAAACCCAAACAACCCCTTCCCCACCCAAAACCAAGCAGGCAAATTAGAGAGAAAATGTGGCAGCAGGCGAGATGAGAGGGGGTTCAGTAGTCCTTTCCCCTTGCAACGCACCCAGGTGCCACGGCCGTGAGCGGAGATGCGCCAGGAAAGGGGTCCTCAAGGGGAGAGGAGCAGGGCTGACCACGGGCCCCCAAGGAGCCAGCGCTGTTACTGCAAGTACTCGACACCCATGGCCACCCCCGGCTTCATGCGAAACTTGCCCAGAGTGTTTGCCAAAGACTACAGCATTACGGAGGGAAACAAACCAGCGGAGCCATGAAACGCGCGAGCGCTTTTCTCCCCAAGGCTACAGCGAGGCCCGGGTTGGTTTGGAAGGTGGAAGGGGACAGGGAGGAGGTTCTGAATGCGATGCCAACTTAAATGGAAACAAACACGAATGGAAGAGGAAAGACCAAAGTGAATGAAAAGAAAATTAGAGGTGGAGAAATATATTGGTGCTCTACATATGCTTGTGCCCACGGATGTACGCACACGCTTCACAGTCGCAGACCTGCTTTAATAATGGCTACTTTAATCATGGCCTCCCTAAGTATTTTGAAGTGTTTACAATTGTGTATTACAAATACAGGCTGAAAACGTAACCAGCTACTTAAGAATATATATATACACCACATATCAAAAGAAATTGCTAGATATATACAAATTTTATGGCCTTCCCCAAAACTGTAAGCTTTGTCCTGAAGACTTTTAACATGTAAATACAATTTAGCGGATGTAAATGCACTACAGTGTGGATTTACAGGAAACACCGAAGAGTAGGGTGAAGCCCACAACTGTTTCAGTTCAAACGACACTTCTAAAGGAAACCTGCTTGCCCCAACTTTTGGTGGACATCTTGACAGAGCACCCGAGCACAACAGTTAGATTCCTTATAGGCAAAGGCTAGACCAGGAACCGCTCACAGACATAGAGTCTGCAGGATGAGAGCAGAAACGGCCCCGATGGGCTCACTGAACACACGGGCACACACACACTGGCAGCGGGGCACGGGCTGCCTCACTGCTCTCCTCCTCGGGCAGCTCCACAGCACTTGCAGAGGCACAGCTGAAAGCTCAAACACCATCCCAAAAGCCCAATTTATAAAGGTAACAAAAGACGAAATTTTCCAAACTGACTGATATTTTTAAATTCCAGTCTAGGGCATGTCATCATTTTTTTCCTATAACAATTCCAGATTCTTCTTTGAATTTGCTACAACAGCTTTATGAGAGCTAGGGCTGTGGCTGGTTCAGCTCTGGCGGGCAGATTTTTAAGCTGGAATGATAAAATCTACGCTAGTCAATTGGTACAACAAAATAAAGTCAAGATAGCAGAAGTGACACAGGATCATTACCTACCACTTAAAACTAAGCCCACCTTAGAACGCCTGTTCTTAGGCGCTCTGACTGCACACACTTCCCTGAAATGACTGGAAACACCAGTGCGCCAAGAAAATTTAATTANACAGGATCAATATCTACCGCTTAAAACTAAGCCCACCTTAGAACGCGCTCTGACTGCACACACTTCCCTGAAATGACTGGAAACACCAGTGCGCCAAGAAAATTTAATTATGGTGTGGGTGACCCATTGCATAAAGTAGAAACTGCCATGTGCGGAGAAAAAAAGAAATATATATATACACACACACACACACACACGTATATATATTTATATTTATGTAAAATATATTGTGGCAAAGCCCACCCTCTGTTCATAATCCCAAAACCCATAATCCCAAACCACCAGCTGCAAACATTGGTCATCTGTTGGATCCTCTTCCTGGAGGTCAAGTCTATGGCTTACAATAGCTCTACTGAATTAGAGACAGGATTAACATTGAGATATCCCAGGGCCCCTTCTTACAAGAAACGTTTCTATTTTCATAATCTTAGTATTTTTCATAAGGAAGGTATTTCGTAAGACAAAGGTTTCTATGTCACCATAGAAAGCCCCTAAACTCCCCAAATCTACCAGCCATAAAAGGTATCAGCCATAAAAGCCAACAGTCAAAACACATGGTAAGCTCAAGATCTTGTCAGAAACTGCATCAGTAACAAACCACACCAAAAGCATTTACGGGCTTCAGACAAATCGATCCACTTGTTTAAACTGTAAATTAACGTCTGAGATCAAACCAAAACCATTAAACTATTTTTTCAAAGACTGTTGGGTTTCTTATCCCAGGGTCAGTACACCAGCTTTGGCTTGGCCTCCTCTTAGCAAACATTGGCCTCTACTACTCCATCACATCACCACAAACTAGTAACTCAGACACACCAGCAGGCATCATCCTAGTTTTCCTCCAGAAGCCAAGGTTTCCAAATGATTTGCTCTCCTCCCTCTGGAGGGCTATCCTCACTCTTTCATATTTTAGGTAAAATTTACAAGTAGTATTAGATGCTGCTTGTTAAAACGAGGTCAAGCTCAGCCATCATTAATACTGATCTGTAGACTAATGGGTACCCAACACTGCAAATCTGACTGTATTTCTCACAAATGATCATTCCACTCTGTGTGTTTATGCTAGCTTTGTATTTCTATACCCGGTTTGTGCCAAATGCTGGAGAACAGATGCTGCCTGATATGGCTCATGGCCTGATAGCCCTTTTTTGAACAAATAGGCAGGGAAAGTTTATATACCAGATTAGTGCTTTGTATCTCTTAATCACAGGTTTAGAGCATGTAATAGATTTAGTATAGTTATAGCTACCATATCAAACGATGGCCTAAGCAGGTAACACGTCTATGGTTATAGGTAGGCTCCAGCACAATGTAATTAGGTAGGACACCAGAAGCCTGGCAGGCTCTTGGGAATAATAATACCCCAAAACAGAGCGATCAATTTAGTTTGATACCAAATACAATATGTTAAAGGGAATACCCAATGCTCCAGGTAGCTCTGAAATATGTTTAATTTTCAGCTATAAACAGACTGCTGCGTTTATCCATGGAAAACAGAAGTCTGGCTACAAAAACAATAAAATATTGGACAACAAAAATATTGACATTAGTCCCTTTATTTTTTTCCTCTTTCACAAGAAACACATAAATATTTGGTTTTGTTGGCACGTGTACACACAGAGCGACGCCACAATTTAGTGCTGCCTACAGATCCAACAGTTTTGATGACCGTGAGCATTATTAACAAAATAAAAATCAAAAAAATTAAAATGAAGGTGTGCTTATGTCCTTTGGAAGATTTTATTAAAATTTTGCTTCACATCTACATTAACCATCTAAATAAGTAAAGTCTCCTCAATGGTACACATTTTCCTTCATTATACGTTGCAACTAAAATTGGGGGTCTGTACAGCTCAGGAAACCTATTTGCTGAACCTGGGCAACTCAGTAATTGCTGTCACAGTGGATCGTGGAACAGCTAATTGTCAGGAAAAAAAAGGACAGATACATTAGACTACCTCTTGTCCAACTGCAACACGGCTGATTAAGAAAAAGAGAAACCGATACCGCAAATTCTTATTTGACAGAGTACGTGATGAAGAAAATGAAAAGGCTGCTCTTTAAATTCAACTCTACAGATCAGGCAGACTCCCGGATTCCTGATTAAGTCCCGAAGTCAGCAGAACTTCATCCAAACACCAAATTCACCCAGTGAGGAGCCTGAAGAACCAGGTTTCCACAAGAAATCTGTTCAAGGTATTTTGGCTGCTATTCTGCTAAACAAACCTCTTCCAAGGAATCTTCCCCAAGTTATGGTGGCTCCACACCAAACACTTCTTGTACGCAGTAAGGCTAATTCAAGGAAGTGTTAAATACACTCTTCTACGAGCTGTTTACAAAAGAAAACTTGTAAAATATTGGTGATTGCTGTATCTTTAAACATGCTATACACAACCAATGTCATTCTACATATGAATTCATTAGAGATCAATTTCTATCAAAATCAACATTGATATTGACTGATTGCTCTAAACCCTCCTGTTTACTTCCCTGCATCCTCCTTTGAGAGACAGGGCCCGGTGTCATCCTGGGCACAATATAGAGGAGTTCTTATTAAGACTTGCCTACTATCTGTCAAATGTGCAATTAGGAATTCTTTACAACCCTTCAAATTCAAATGAAAAATTTACACTTAAGTGCAAAAGCTTTGCTGCAATATATTTCAAACTGGAAAATTATCTCCTTTTCTGAATTCTTACTTTTGTTTCTAAAATGCAGTTATTGTTAACGTCCTTTTTTTCAGTTTTAAAATTCAATGAAGTACAACAAATGTGAACTTGCATATAAAATTATCTGTAATTTTACTTAATGAAGCTTCTTACCGATTTCCCATATGGTCAAGCTTTCTAAGTTTTCCTTTCAGTAATTACAAAAGAGAGGTTCTTCTCACATTTTCATCTTTGCCTCTAATGCTTTACCTTTATTTTTAATCTCTGGAATACACCCTTCATCTCTAAATGCTAACGGATAGATTTTTCTTTTGCTGATCTGAATTGTTTTCCTTAGCTCAGTCAATAAATATTTGTACTATGTAACTCAGCTTTAGTGACCTCATTTACGAGAGTAGTCTCCATCTTTCTGTGCCCATATGAGTGTACAGAGTATATGAAATGACAAAGCCAGTTTGAAATATTCGGGAGAAAATGAATTACAAATCTGGAGGAAAAAAAAACAAAGCTAAAAATAACAGTTATTGTCTACTTATCTGAGCAGTCAGCCCCCAGAAACACCAAGTGAAGTCCTGAATATTATTACAAAATAAGCTGCAGATGAAGCCTATTTGTTGCTGTTGCCTAGAGCAAAGTAGGATTTAATTACTGAACTACGAATCTCCTCCCCAAAGTCATACGCTGTGTGACCCAGGAGACTGGGATTCCGGATGTTACAGCAGAGACAAGTGACAGCGTATTCAGAATTACATTTCCAATACTATGGCAACAAAACTAGCAGTTCTCTTCTTTGTGAAGGGGGGAAAAATACAGTTTCCTGAAATTAGGACAGCTATACTGTAGGGCATCCTACAGTGATGAGGGGGAAAAAAAAAAAAAAAAAAAAAAAAGGCTTGATCTCACTGTACAGCTTCTGATAAATTAATTCATTTTTTCCCATTTCAGAGGTATATATCCCTATCAGCTCTGTTTTCCATAGTTAGTCAAAATACTTCTAAACAAAAGAAGCATGTGGTAAGTCTATATGCTAAACAGTNGCCTTGATCTCACCGTACAGTTTCTCATAAATTAATTCATTTTTTTCCCATTTAAGAGGTATATAACCCTATCAGTTCTGCTTTCCATAGTTAGTCAAAATACTTCTAAACAAAAGAAGCATGTGGTAAGTCTATATGCTAAACAGTCAGTTCTAAGTGTAAATGCAGAAAATGCTTGGAATAAATAAATTCATATATATCTCTATTGTTTTTATTTCTGGAGTTCTTTATTCTTCCTGAACATATATCTCTAATGGTTTTTAGGGATATTAACATTGGCTGATAAGACGGATTTACACAAATAACCATTAAGGATCTCTTTGGAAATAAATGGCCGATATAATATAAAGCAAATTATTATATATCAAGCTAATTTAATAACAAAATATTGTCCATTAATTGCATTCTCTTTTAATAGGCCAAAAAAATCACATGGGTCTTCAAGATTTCTGTAAGGTTTTCCCCTTATTAAATTAAAAAGGCTTTAATGACAATCTGTAGGTTGGCTACATATATCTGGTGCTGACACTTTAGTCAATGATCTTTAGGTTCTCAAAGTCTTCTCATTGCTACAGTGCAGCACATGAAAAAATGCTGTGGGGGAGAGATCTTCTCTCCTTAGAATCGTAACAATATTTGAAGAATTTTCTACTCTTTGGAGGAAAAGGAAAACAGGTATTTTTCTAGGCACAACTTTTTTGCATGATAAAATGGAAGTAGCTGTGAAATATCTTAAACTACGTTATTCTTTTAAAATTTAAAAGCTAAATCCAGCTTCTCGAAACATGCATCCATACGGCAGCACAGTCACAGGAAGAGAGTTTTGCCTCAGTTTTCATCATCTGATTCAAGCAACTCCCCCTCTCTCCATCCCAAAGCCCAACGGCCCTGGACACTCCTGCAGAGGCAGCTGCAGAAGCACAAGGCTCAAGTCCACCAGGGCAGTCCAACTAGGATCAAATCAAAACTCCCTAGAAGCAGTATTTGAAAGTGTTAATCACAACCCTCTTTCAATACCTAAATGCTTTCTCAGCACACCTGGAAATACAACCCAACAGTAAGAAATTATCTTTCATCAAAGAGCTAATCCTGCCAGGCAGGAAAGGAATTTTTTGGAAAGGAAGAAACAGCAATTCCTCATGTGATGACCTTCAGCGTTACACTTTGTGCCCACAGACATGCTGGGCAGCTGCCCATGGCAGCAGAACTGGAAATGTGGCATTTCTAAGGCTCACGAGGGATACATATGTAGCTTCTGGCTGATCTGCACAATGAGTGCATTTACCTGGGGAAGGAGCACCAGTCTGGCCAGGATGGACTGCAAGAGAGCAAGATCCGCCTTCTGGGCTCTGGACTAAGCTCTACACTGGAAGGCAGAGGAAAGCAGCAGGTAAGCGTTTGGCATCACTCCAGGGAGAGGTGCAAACTTCCCTGTTGGAGAGGCTGCAGGAGCAGTGGTAACGTCAAAGGAGCTATAGATCTGCCATTCTTAAGCCAGTAGAAGCTTGTCCCCCTTAGAAATCATTTTAATCCTTTAGGAATAGCTAATATAAATGAATTAAGACTTTGGCAATCAAGGTGAAGACCCTGTCCCAAGGAGTGTTTTTTAAACTGTGAAATCACTTTCNTTGGAGAGGGTGCAGGAGCAGTGGTAACGTCAAAGCCATAGATCTGCCATTCTTAAGCCAGTAGAAGCTTGTCCCCCTTAGAAATCATTTTAATCCTTTAGGAATAGCTAATATAAATGAATTAAGACTTTGGCAATCAAGGTGAAGACCCTGTCCCAAGGAGTGTTTTTTAAACTGTGAAATCACTTTCCTGGATAAGGGCTGAGATAATGACACACTAACATCCTCTGGACCTAGGCACAGAACAGCAATAGATTTCTGGCATCAAGGGTGAGAAAAATGCAGATTGAAAGAAGCAAAGTCTGCTAGGATGCTGAAGATCCAATGCAACATCGTGATTAACCATGCACTGCTTTCAAGCATGCAAATATTTGGCTGCTAATGACGTGTGCTCCATTAAAGCCTTAGTGAAAATTCACCATGGATGAATGTGGGAGCAGCATACCTATTACTCCTTGCTTGGATCAAACTGTGTTAAAAAAAATAGATAAAACAACCAAATGCAACCAGCTCTCAAGATCAAAATGAACACTTAGGAAGAGCTTCTGCTGAGGTCTTTCTGACTAAAGGAAGCAAAATCCACAGATGGCTTCTACTTGGGATTGTGCATGGCTGAAAATGGGCCCAAGTCCTATGGTTCAAACTTCTGGGTCAAAAACATGTACAAACTACACAGCTGAAGCTAAGAAATGAAGTTAAAAATCCCCATATTGTGCTAAGTTTGTGCTCTTGGCTAATTTATTCTCATTTTCACTGCTGGAAAATCCGTTGAATAGTATGGCCTGCAAGCCTCATCAGGAACGTCCCATTTTTTCCAATATGTTGTTCTTGATGTTCCCACAATAGATCACTGAGAGCTTTAAGGGCCTGTGTCAACTGAACTGAATGATATGGTTTCCTGCTGGTACATAAATGCAAAGGCAAAGCTGAGAGGTTATTTTCAAAAGGAGAGACATTGATCGTGTGACAATGTTCCATTACCCTGACTTTATTTCTGTTAGAGACAGTGATTACATCTACATCAATCGGTTGAGCTGATGGATATTAGCGCACGAACGGTGACACAGTTTTTCACTATGCTGCTGACCTGCATGCTGAAAGGTTGCAGAAAAGACTCATTCTGAGCTTGAACTCATGCTACTTATTAGTCATTGAAAAACTATTTAAATTTCAACAGATTACTGGAATTAGCCAGTTTTCAGTGAGTGGTGGCTTTGGTTTGTTTCTTTTGGAAACCTTGTTTTGAAACAGTGATCAGTGTCCGTATAGAATGGCACAAACTCTATTTGTTATGATTTACATTTTTATCTCTGCCTGAATGGTAAAATAAATAAATAAACCCCTTAATTTTCTGTGGAAAGATATCTCTGTGTGCCTCCAACAGCATCCCTACCTTAACAAGCAATTTTTTCATACGGGTGTATGGAATCAGGAGGCAGCAGGGTACCCTCGTGGCCAAGAAGGCCAATGGCATCCTGGGGTGCATTAAGAGGAGCGTCTCCAGCAGGTCGAGGGAGGGGATCCTGCCCCTCTACTCAGCCCTGGTGAGGCCACATCTGGAGCACTGTGTCCAGTTCTGGGCCCCACAGTACAAGAGGGATGTGGAGCTGCTGGAGAGAGTCCAGCGCAGGGCCACGAGGATGATCAGGGGCCTGGAACATCTGCCCTATGAGGAGAGGCTGAGGGAGCTGGGCTTGTTCAGCCTGGAGAAGAGAAGGCTGAGAGGGGACCTGATCTGTGTCTATAAGTGCCTCAAGGGAGGCAGTGAGGAGGATGGGGCTGGCCTCTATTAAATGGTGGTCACTGACAGAACCAGAGGAAATGGCCACAAATTGAAGCATAAAAAGTTCCACAGGAACTTAAGGAAGAACTTCTTGACGGTGAGGGTGACAGAGCACTGGAACAGGCTGCCCAGAGAGGTTGTGGAGTCTCCTTCTCTGGAGATCTTCAAGACCCGCTTGGATGCAGTCCTGTGCCACGTGCTCTAGGTGGCCCTGCATGTGTAGGGGGGGTTGGACTAGATGACCTCTAGAGGTCCCTTCCAACCTTAGGCATTCTATGGAATAGCCTTCCGTTTCAAATGAAATGAATCCTCTTACATTTTCCAGTACCTTCTCCCTTTTACAATTCCTAGGCATTGTACTTGCTATCTCTTGTCATGCTGGTGATCCATTTTCTGGCTTTCATCTCTTGACTGGACATAGGATCATGAGCCAGTGGTCCCTGGCTTTCACCTCCTCACCAAGTGCTGCCTTCACTAACTCCCCAATCTTCAAACACTTCCAGGAGAACTGATTTTTTCTTTAATTCCCTCAGTAATATCTTATCCTACATTCTTCTTTTCCTGCTCTTCTATTAAAAAAAAAAAAAAATCAGAGTTGCTACACTTTGAAGAAAAAAACACCATTGAGTTGAATAAAACTCAGTTCATCTTCAATGAGAAAGACGTCTATTTGAGCTAAATTGTGTTCATTTTATTTGGCTTTATTTAGTGCTGCAGCCTCTGCATTACGTAGAGAGGGTTCTTCAGGACAAGGCCTCGTCCTTGTCTCCCTCGCCTTGGAGTGTTTATCACAGCGCGTTCCCTCGTTCTTGATTCGGAAGTTTTTTATGCTGCTGTAACAACAACAGGTTGAGATGGTCTGAAGTGTTATCTCCACAGAATAACAAAGCACTGCAGACAGACCCCAGCCAGACCAAGGGCAGAAATCAGACTCGGCAGAGCTGTTTCACGGGCGCGGAGTAACGTTATGTCTTTCAGAGCCAACCTGGTAGGCGTTTGCAGCGCTCTCTGCGCCCCGCTGCATCCTCTACACATCACGCTAGCANCGCAGCGCTCTCTGCGCCCCTCTGCACATCTGCTGCATCCTCTACACATCACGCTAGCATCAGGTGGGGCACTGCATACAGCTTTTGCAAAAGTCAAACAAACAAAACACAGCAAAATCTTCCTGTGTGACAATCCTGGGACTTGTGAAGCAGAGATTTTAGGAGACCACATCGCCCTTGCCTAGAGGCCCTGAAAGCACCAGCATTACACCTAGGACATCTGCTCAGGAGTCTCCCGAAACCCTCAGGACTTACAGGCAGGAGGGGTTGGGGTCTGTTGCTTTGCTACAGTCTGTTTTTTTAAATGCTGGCTTTTTAAGTTTTATTAGGTTAATTCCATTTACTTAGATAATTGTCCTTAATTCTTGTAATTTTCTGAGGCCTGGTCTTTGTTTAGTGAGCAACTAAAGATGGTCAAATGTGCTTCGGGTCGACTGGATAAACACCAGCAGCAACTGTAACATGACTTTTCCCAGCCCGGGATCCACTTGCTCGCTTGTGCCGCCCTTGGCGTGCGAGTCTGCGTGCCCTCAGCAGCTTTGTTAAAACCTACAAGGCTGAAACCAAGCATGGGTTTTATTTTCACGAATAAGTTAACAGAATGACACTAAAAAGAATATTAGCTGTACAGATAGAGCAACAGAAGTATTTCCTGTAATAACTGATAAGGAATAGGGGCTTTATATGATCATTTCTGGAGCGAAGAACTCAAAGAGTGTCTTCCCCTGTTGCTACAGCAAAGCAGGTCACTTCTGCAATGAGGCTGCACAGTGTCAGGTGCAGGGACAGCAACTATGTTCAGAGAGCAGGTGAAGGGGATTGGAGCTACTGTAAATGTAAATAAAACAGATCTGTTCAGATCTATTTCCCCATTATTAGGCCTAGTATTACATATGAGTCCAATGAGAGAAGTCGTTTGGGAACTTTGTGCTCTGGAAGCAGTTTGGGAATAACAAAGCACTTTTCCTGAAATCCTTCTGTGAGCGCATGAAAGCTGCTGCTTTTTGCCTGGGGCAGATGTTCTGCTGCTTCTAACTGAGCACACTGTTCCTGAAGAAGGAAGGGTGAAGGGGAAGCCCTCTGTGAAAAAATACCAGAACTAGAAATCCTCAAGAGAGGAAAACAATTTCACAGGACACAGAAGAGATCCTTCAGTGACAACTTACTGCAACTCAGAGCAGCATTAACTGTTAGACCCTGCAAGGAGATAAGTTTTAGTTCTTGATGAGCATTCACTAACATTAGAACCCACTCAGCACTGCAGGCAAAGGCAGATTTTTTTATTATTATTTATTACTGATCTTCTGGGATGATGAAAAAGTAAAAAACATCCCTCAGATAGTGAAAACAGAATGAATTAAGGATGTTCAGGATGATTTTCAATGGTCTCTATTTGTGGCAAGGCCGATTTATCCATGACTTACAGACTGATGGCAAACATGCCATCATATTGATAGTAGAAATATACTGCACTTTCGACCTTTTTGTACATTAACCCAGATACTAAACACACTGAGAATGTAACTGCAGTTGGGCCATGCAATTCAGCATCTTTTTCGTGCAAAGTTCTCTACTAGTTCTCTACTGCCATGAAACATATCCAAAAGTCTGGAATGAACTCAATGTAAGCTGACAAGTTCTTTTTAGCCCCACAATGTTCACCAAGTAAAAAAATAATAAAATAAAAAATAATAATTAAAAAGAATATATTCAAGCCATGTAACTCATGATTGACTGTAGTATTAAACATAAATGCAGAGTTTTAAGGAAGGTTTAAGAAAGTTTGCCCCCAGATTAAAAACTCAACCCCGTTCCCTTTACAAAAGCATTTTCACATCCATCCCTGTTTACCAAAGCAGCCTTGAGCAAGCCACGAGGGAATATGCAGGTAAATAACCATTGTGACTGCAGGACCTTCCCAAACAGAAAAACATTTTGTAAAAACAAAAATAATAAGCAGCATGCTTCTGCAGTGGGCTATATGAATGCCAAACAAGAACACCTTGCGAATCTGAGTTATATATGATGTTTACTCCCACACTCCCCTACTATCCCTGCCTTATTAGGATGCTCATCTGCAAAACAAGACGTACTTTGCTCATCAAGTACTCCACCGATAACACCCACAGCCACACTTTCTTCTCATTACCCAATAAAACTCTTTAACAAAACTGAATGCAGCAACAGGATTAAAAAGGGTGCAATCTGCAGTTCTCACACTCACATGGAGCTTTCAAAAGCCACCTTATTTTTTTTAAGAATATTCAAATTGCAACACCTGAGCCTCAAAGACAAAAGCAGTTAGCTGTGCAAGCAAGATCAAGTGTAACAGGACAGCATGAGACTATCTTCATTCATGCTTTAAAATAAATAAATATTAATTAAGCAGAAGAAATAATTAAATTGGTACATTCCTCTGAAAAGGCAGCTATACCAGTTAAAGTGATCGCTCAACATTTTAGTTGAGAAAAATCCCAACCCCAGCGCAGCAGAGGCTGCTGCTGCGGGACAGGACGCAGGAGAGCTCAAGCATCCGAGCTGCAAACACAAGGCCCTTGCGGGGCACAGCTGCCTCAAGTGCAGCCAAGGACAGGCTGTTTTCCAAGCCCGCAAGTGGCTCTCTCCTTAATTTACAGCATTTTCAGGTTCTGCCACAATAATCAACACCAGCGCACACGTTCAGTCTCCACGTCTCTACATCTTACTCTGTATTGAATCTCGAAGAGGTCTTTGTTTATAGCATCTTACTCTGTCTGTCTAGGCTTCCTGCTGAGCGTTTTGGCAGAGAATACCTCAATCTATATTAGCTATATTTAAATTTCCATATGAATTACTATCCCTCTTTCCCTTCAAAGTTAGATATAAATAAGTTATGAAAAACTTACTGCACCCTCAGCTTGTCCAGGCACTAATTCACTCCTCCCTTCCTGCCATCAACATGTGCTACCCTTTTTCTCTAAATTAATCTGTATCAAGGCTTTTTACACAGTATTGAGATGGCCTATTTACTGAGATGATATACCCACACTATGTAGGAAAGACATACAACACTCTTCAGCCTTGCCTGGATCCTTCCTACTCTGCAATACATCCTTTTCCGATGGAAGCTCTTCCAATATATCATGAAGAACAGTTGTTTCTTTTATAAAATATCCTGAAGAACGAAAAAAAAAAAAAGAAAAAAAACCCCTCAAGCTTCTCTCCTTGTCCTTTTGAAGTGGAACACGTTACCTGACTCAAATTACCCACACTAAGGACAAGGGTGGATGAATGCCAAGGTCTGCTACACTAGTGGTTTTTAAATCTAGAGACATATTTATACCATCATAAAGGGAGATCTCTCAGAGATCTCATGAGCACAGCCCCAGGTGGCTCCTACACTTTAAGTCACCTGTATCCGTAGAAGCAACTGCATTATTGCTCTTAGAAAATTAAAAACATGTTCCAAATCTTCTTACTAATTTGACACTGTAATGAGAGTCTTTGCTTAACAAAAGTTATCTGAACACACTCAGCGGTAATGAGCTTCAACAAAATATTAACAGATACTTTAAAGAGTTAACTATGGTTTTCCGGTACAGCACAGAAGGTAAAAAAATCATGAAATCAAAGCACCTGCTGCACGCAATGCTTTTGTCTTGTGCAGAAGCAGCTTTCAGAGTTGTGTATAAATGTTTGCGTGCACCTCCCTGTACACGTACACACACTCGGACCTTCCAAATCTAAAGCTGGGGGCCTTCTACAGCAGCAGCAGGAGAAGCTACTAAAGAAACCATTGACAAAATGGATTAAAAGTCAAAAAGGATTACTTGTAGCAAAACCGAGGACAGCGCTGCTTCTTGCTGACCTCTCAGGACAACCTCAGACACCTGGTTTCATTTCTGCAAAATTTTTAGATTAATCCCCTCTAAAGCAAACTATTCAAATCCTAAAGATACATCATCTGTCTGATAAGAATTGCCCCTACATTAAAATGCACTATTTTTAATTTAAAAATCTCCTCTGCTGCCGCAGTTAGAAACATGATCGTAGTTTCATCCTATGCATAGGGAAAACGTTTTTGCCTAGTAAAGCTGAACAGCAGCCGAGACAGGAACACAGCACATCTTGTATCTGCAGCTACTATTACATAGGCAGCTGCAGTAAGGAAGTCTCCAAATTGCCCCACAAATGACCTCTGCTCTCTCTTACAGAATTAAACAATTACAGTGCCTCCTCTGCTCTCTTTTACAGAATTAAACAACTACAGTGACTACTTCTGCTAGCTCCGATTCAAGCTGCTCGGTCTCAAAGGCTGTCAAATTAGGCAGGATAGCCTTAAAAAATAAAAATAAAAGCAGTAACAACCAACTCACACACAAGCAGCAACCCTCCCTGTTCAGTTATCGTGCTGCTAAGCACAGCTATCACGCGAGAACAACTCTACCCCATTTCAAACGCTAGGAGAACTACCTGAAAATAAGGGAGGGTGATACTAAGTTAACTGTGATGGAGAGGAAGCAGCATAACTTATCCACATCACATTATACTTAATTAATACTGCACAAATTGCCCACAATTTTGAAAAATTGTCATTATTTCTCAGGCTCTGAAGAGCTCCCATCATCATCCTTAGGAAGCTGCGACGACCTTCCCTTGCGGAACAGCTTTTTAAAATTCTTGACTAATGCTGGACAAAACTTCACAACGCCGTTTCCCGCGTGTATCTGTCGGTATGCTTCCCTTACCATGGCAAAATTTAGAAACCCTAATGTCTGCATGTTTTACTTGTGCGTGCTTAGCTGCGAACTACCGACACATCTGGAAAGCAGTGTGGATAGCACCATGCCCAGGTATTTTAAAAAGACCAATCGAAAAGGGAAAAGGGATTTAATTGTTATATCAATTCACTTGCAATGGAGAGATGCGGATCAAGCCGTAAGAATATTTAAACAGATCGTAGTCCCACTGCCTTCAACTGCTGAAGTGATTTGCTGGAGCAGAGCCACTGGAACGGTACCTTACAGGAGCAAGGCCATAAACTTGAAGTCACCAGCATCGCCCTGCAGCAACCCCTGCCCTGTTCTGGGGGGCTCCCTGCTCAACACGGGCTGTTAAAATAAACAAGCTCTGTCTTCGAGTACCCCCTATGGATCTAGGAGAGTTCACAAGGAGGACTTGCTAATGTAAAGGGTTGGGGGGCAAAAGGGAAGACATCTGTTACACCCACATTGCTTAAATTACAGTATGTATTAAAAATTCTAGATACACACGCGGGATCAGTTCTCTCCTGCTGGCAGCACGGACCTGCAGTTGTGCCCTAGCACAACGCACGAGCACGGCTCAGAATGAATTTCCCCTTTATTAGGGGAGGTAAAGTAATCCCTTCTCCGCTGTAACTCTAGCCACGGAGAAGAGAGCAGGCTCACGATGGGAGAACATGCTAGTACAAAGCAGACTGCAGTTAGATGCATTTAAAGGAAAACAACTGCAAAGCCATGAGCATACGCTAAATTTAAGAAGGGACTGGTAACAGAACGTGGTCGGCATTATCTGCCCTCTGAACTGCATATTCAGAATTTCCTTTAGGAAGTCAAGATTTTAATATTGGAAATTAAGCATACTAAAATCAAAGCACAGTAACTTTTGCACCTTTTTAAAGGCTAATGTGCACTAATGCAATAATGGTTCCACGCACCAGGGAGACAGCACAGTTTTTACAAGCCATTTTGTCAAAGGGCCTATTTATTAGCATTTCCACGCTGTGAATTGATGTCTCCTATCACAACAGCGCTCAATGAAATGAATATGGATTTACACATTAGACAATAACAGCTCCAAGAGGAGTTGTTAAAGACCATTGAATAAAGAACACTTATTGTAAAGATTCAGTGGACTGCAAAAGTTGACACCTGACCAATAACATAAATGCATATAATCGTAAATACCAATATGGAATTGTACCCAAGTATCAGTCCACTTCTATGACAAAGAAAAAGATAAATCATGGAGTGTCCTTACCAGAACTACTCTCTGAAACCCCACAAAATTGTGATGTGGCAGCAGTACAGCCTTTGGTATTACACCACCTGTAACACAAACCATAGCATGACAGTTTCTATCAATATTTGTCTTAAAAGGATGAAAGGATGAGACAGATACTCTTCTACCAGTCTTTTTACTGAAAGCATTAAAACAACATTCAGTTCCTGCTGATTACAGTATATGCTTATATTACAAACAAACAAAAATTAAAGACCATCTTTTGTTATTGAAGCAACATTACAGGCACAGTTTCAACTCTAATCTTTTCCCACTTTTTCTTAGCTAAAACCAAAACACTAGAACAGAATAGACTGTTAGTCTTAATGGAATTTTCTGTTCTTTTTGGCTGCTCTCCTACTGACTAAGGAGTACTTAAGAGTACCTAGATTAAAATTTACAAATGTCTAAGTATTGATATGGGAGCTTATTGTAGTGTTAGCTCAAGTGTTCAGCTATAGAATGACTCAACCGTAAGATAAGAAATAGGAAACACAAGGCTACAATCAAACTGGTCGGTGTTTTTCAAACTTGACCTTTTGGATCCAAACCTAACATTAGAAAACATAATGTATGAGCAAAAACCTTGGTGAGCTGATCTGCATACACGACTTAAATATTCCACGTGGGCTAAGTGCATTATATACCTGTGATGAGAACACACGTATGATGTAGTGATTCCTGCCACACGTGTGCATTAGAGATGAATTCATTAGAGTAACTTCATATAAATTAATGAATCTGGGGGGGGTGGGGAGGAAATAAGGTTTTAAAGTAATAGAGGAGGAGCACTGTCCAAGTGGGTGCAGCAACAAAAAGAATACATATACCCCCAAAAAACACAAACAAACAAAGAAAACAAAAACCCAAAACACAACCATTTGAAGCAGGAATTAGCACAACAGACAACCCTGTGCCAAATGGAAAGGGCTCAGGGAAAGAACGAACCATTTTCTAAACACTGAACTCCGCCACAAAGACCCATAAAAGATGTTATAGGTAACATAAACTTCCCAATGACCTCCTTAGAATAAAGTCTCAAAATACAGAATATTTTGATAAGGATGGTTTTCCCTGTTTAAATTCTTGAGTGATTCAGATAAATGTGTCTTAATCCAAGTTAATGAGTATCATTCGGAATAAGAAGGTCATCAGCTTCCTAACAGTAAAATGCATCTTATTCATTATTATCCTTGCTATTTCTTAGCAAAAAACAAACTCCCAGTTCCACCAGCATCCCAGTCATCCTCCAACAGCTCTTACGGATGGTAGCTCACACAGGAAGGGAGAAGGCCCTGACCCCAAGTTCATGCAAGTTCAAATCTCCGCTAGGTCAGTCTGCCCTGCTTTGATCACTGTCTGGGACCCTAATGGAAGCGTGAACCGTTAGGCTAAAACTAAATTAAGAAAAGTTTTGAGAAGTCATGAAACTCCACGATGAACACTTGTGCAGAAGCTCCCTGAAAACAAATGCGGATCCTGCTAGTTAAGGGAACAAGCGGGAGCAATATGTTTCGGTGTTCCCATGTTTTTAGCTTCTCCCGTTTTGTGTTCGCATCAAGTATTTTTCGTCGGTCAGAGGTTGCCAGTAAGTAGCTGGCTTTAGCCATCAAAAGAACCCGAACAGTAGAGAGTGCCTTGAAGGAAAGCGGTGCTGCCCGAGTCCCAGGGCAGCCAGGCAGGACGGAGGCCCTTCCCCTCGGCAGGTCCCCGTGGAGCACGCACAAAAACACTGCACACCCACAACACTAGAAATTCATCATTCAATTATGCTCCCTTAGAACAACAACAGGAAATGTGTTTACAGTTAACAAATCTGCCATGGGATGGAGAGGGTCAAGAAGGCGCATGGCAAGAATTAAACGCGGTCCAACTTAGCGGGTCGCTCAGAGTGACTGAGCAGCGAAGCAGCCGCTCAGGCCCCCCCCGGCTGCCAGCTGCTTGGGCAGTCGCTTGCGTTGGATAACGGGACCAGGGAATCCCCAAATTATTCATATTCTGAAACAGCTTTACCAGCTTTCAAATTAATAAACATAGTAATATTTAGTGTATGGCTAATGCCTACGCCCTGCAAAGACATCCAGGTTGTATAGAGTGAATTAGATGTTCTTTTTTTGTTTTTAATTTGAAGCTAGTAACATTAAATTTTATATATATAGTTTTCTTACTGAGTGATAAATCACATTACAGGGTAATCGCCTGTAATCACAGGGCATAATTTATCTGACTATACTCAATCTTCAAACGAGTGCAGCGACGCTATGACCTGTTTTGTAGTTCTATGGTTAGTCTTGTATTTTTCTTTCCCCGAAGCTGCCTATCCAGTGATATTTCAGGGAATCAGAAGGCTGAAAATGCAAACTTACAATCTTGTTTAGAGAAAGAGGAGGGAAAGAAGAGGAAGGAATAAAAGGGTTGGAAGAGCAATCAACCACAGGAAGAGACAGGAAAAGAAAATTCATTGCAAAAACATGGATTTTGAAAACTATAAAAACCTAAACCTCAACATTTTATGCAGAACTAACTAGCAACCTTAATGACTTTATCTGCTACAGAATGCTCACGCTCACAGAATTTGTGCACGGTGAGGTGCAACCTTTGTTTCTGCAGTTTAATATATTGGTACATTTAAAGATTGCCTTCCAAAAGGCAATAGGTACTACATCCACATTTCAAACATAATTATAGAGCAAATATTTTATCGCAGGACTGCCAGTACGTGTGACGGTGGCCAGTGTAAACACAGCATGTTTGTTTTGGCATGGGACTGAAACAGATGTGGCCGTTTTAAGAAGATGCCATAAAACCATCACTCGTGTTCCCGTTTCCCTTAATGCGCATTGGGATGGCAATTCCCACCCGGATAAGGCCACACGGGATCAACCTGCCGCTAGGGCGAGCTCCTTGATCAGCACGGAACCTCACACCTGCATTTGGGAAAAACACCTCCCTGCTTTAAGAAACTGGCCCATATTTACCCATTTCATGTTTCATTTCCCCCCCCACAAAACCTTTTTATTTTTGCTAACTGAAAGAAATACAGGAAAAAATGTGATTTGTTAAATTGGAGGAAGTTGGCTAGCCAAATGAACCCAAGTCAGGTTTTCAAAAAGATTATTTTGTTCACAGCAATCCTGAGCTTTTGTTATAGATTCTTCTCTTTCATGGATTGCAACGGAAATACTTACTGCTATTAAGTTGGGCTTCTTAAGTCAATGTAATCAAAAATGGATTTTTAACAAATAACTTTTTTGAATGACTGTCTAAGGGTTTTTGTCTGGTTGGTTATTAAAGCACGCATACCTATGAGGAAAAAAAAAATTATGTTTTCATAAAAAGTATTGATGCCCACTTTATAAATGGAAAGTTGCCCAGGAAGGGTTGTTTACAGCTGTCTTCACCACTAGAACATCCTGCTAATAACATCTGACATGGTTTTCATTCTGGGTGATGAGTACGACTGTAACAGACTGCTAGGAAGGTGATGAAATGCATGTGTAGAGAAAAGAAATGCTATATAAACTGACACTGAATAAGAACGGAAAACTTCTGTTTCTTTGGAGAGCTCAGAGCTTGAATAAGGCCTTACTTTTAGTCTATCCCCTGAGCACAAGTTAATTCCTAGTCTGCTTTCCCTCTATTTGCATAAAAAAGATGTTATCACTAAGAAATTTGATCTGCTTTCTACCACTTATTGCCTCTAATCCCTCGATTTCAAAGCCCATCCAACTAACAAATGTCACCAGCAGAGAAAGTGAAATCCAAGTAATGCATTAACAAAGAGCTGGTTCATTTGTAAAAACAGAGATTCGCTTTCCCATTTTGTCCCTACCAACAGCACCACAGATTCCTATTTCCATCTCTAAGAAGAACAGGACAGGGGCCTTACAAAAACCCTTGGGGAGAAAAATTCAAGCTTCTTGAGGCTGCTCTAGGAAACTAAGCCTGTCTGTTCAGTTTTGCAGCAGTGCTGCACTGACTGCAAAGGTGAACATGAAAATATTTTGCTGTAATTCAGAAGAAACCTCAAAAACGGCACAAACAGTGCAAACAATAGGATCTGTCCTTTGTTATCCAAGTTAGAACACATGAATAACAAAGGATTTTTACACAGAGCGGGTCATGGTGCGTTCTGCCTGACCCCTCGAACGCGGCTGCGGCCCGCGGGAGGCAGCGGCCCGGGGACAGCTCTACGGTGACAAGCACAGGTGACGGTTCCCTGTACGGGATCATTCTGCCAGAGCACACCCCGGCTCTCGGCTGCCTGTGCGGCCCTCAGCTTTTGCCTTACTGTGTCTGCAAGAGCCCCTCAGCCACACGTCAGCCTGGCCCGAGATGCCGAGAAGCACACGCAGCAAAGCTGGAATGTTTCAAAACTCTAAACGTCTTTCGGGCAGCTACCCCAGCCCAGGAAAAGCCCTCAGGAAAACATTACCCTATAAGCTCGCGGCCAAAATGACCAGCATTTTCATCAGACTCTCTGGATGGACAATAATCAGAACGTGGGTCCCAATGCTCCGAGCAGCACGCAAGTGTCAGCACCAGTACACCTGCAGTAGGTCATTAAACATTATCTGTTACCTAAACAGTTATTCCTGTTTCTGAAAATGAGATTTCTACCTGTAAACACTACCTGTAAAATGCTAGTGCTCTCCTGTGGCTACTGCAAGGCGAAGTTCCAAGTGAATGTGTATCTTCCCCTCTTTATCTATCCTTTAAAAGGGTTTAAGGAGTCACTGTAGCCCATGTGGGGGGTATTTGCACATGCACATGCAAAAATAGTAGGATTTGGCCCTAAACAGACTTAGTTTACTATAAACTAACTACTAAACTCCCTGCCTTAGTTGACTATAAACGTGAACTCGGGGTCCTGCTTCATAAAGTCTTTGACAAGGGAAAGAGCTGATTTTTCTCTTATTTCGGAAACATCGCTGTTGTGCATTACTTAGCAATTCAGTTTACTACAAGCAACTACTGTCAAAATCTGTACAAACTAATTCATCATGCAGCAATGTTAAATTATTGGAATCTTGTTATAATCTGACTACATGTTATCACTTTCTTGTTTTCTCTGTAAAGGCTTGAAGATGGTAACCCAAACCATCATTCAATTTCACTGAAAAATATGTATGTTTGTGGAATGCTGGATAACTTAATTTTAATTTACAGACTCAATGGGCCTTTAACTTGAGATGAAAGAAATGTTTGCAAAAGGTATTAACGTCTTTCTGGTGCTATTCAGAAAGTTCAGTATTGCTGTATGGAACTGTCATATCAAGACTTGTAAAACCTGAGCAAGAATGTATTGAGATTTTACAGAATATTAAGAAAGTGTCAAGGAAAAATGTGAAAAATTAATTCAAATAGAAAAATATACTCTAAATTTATCAAAAAGCAAGCTAACAAAAAACCCAGCTCATTCCTCACTCCTCAAATTTAAAGGCATTGGCAGTTAATCACAAACCTCTTCTATTTCTTATTCATTTATTCGCCAAAATCAGATCATCTATCATCTTTTCTTACAAACTTCCAAGGGCATTCAAAATTCCTAGAACTTTGTGTTATTAGAGGCTTTTAGGAGTTAAACAAGAGGCCTTCATAAATGAATCACTCATTTATATTCCCAGAGCACAGTATTTGACAAATGCTTTTATTTCATTACCAATATTGGCATATGGATAATTCTCAAAGATGCTTAAAACGTTGTGGCCTGCTACTTTGACAAATACTGTTTGCTATTTTTGACAGAAGAGATTAGCAAATAAATATACAAGGAAAAGCAGAATTTCTCTGCTTCAGATATGCTCCTTAGGAAAGCAGGAAATATCTGTATCATCATTTGAAATATGAGCTGAAATTTGTAAATTTTAACGGACTAGGGATTTAAAAAAACTCTTATTACAGAACCTTAATCTGTCAAGATTTATAAAACAAATTTTAAGTGTGTACCTTGCGCCTCAGTCTCATGACTTCATGGAAATGAAACAGGATTATGGGCAGGATGGAAGGTTAGGCATGGGCATATGCATGAATTTTGAAGCTGATTGTGCTAAAGAAGCGACTAAGAGCATTCCTGAGCTCTGAAAGTATTTTGCAAGTTATTAGCTAAAAGAATGAAAAAATATAGCATGTTCCTAACTTATCTTTCAGTTTTAAACCATGTCAAAGAGTACCATACCAGACAGTTTCTCTAGTAAACATCACAAAACAAAAAGGAAGTAATTATTAAAAACCTCAAGACCAGTCTGCTTCAAATATGCCATGACATGACCATACCTGCCATCACGTGGAACTGAAAATAGTGTTGCTCGGAAGAGTCACATCTGCAAATCTGCACAATAAATAATTGACACAACACACACTTGAAACTGCTTTCAAATGGCAGAAATCACGCTTTAGGTCTCCTGCAGAGCTTAAATTTGTACCTCATTATCTGCCTCTACACCTGGGCACACGAGTGCGTCAGTTATTCCACAGAACACCGCAACGAACTGGACACGTACGGCCAGCTGCATTCCCAGACGGAGAAGGGCTGAACCCTGAGCACTCCTTGGGATAGTCCGAGCCCTGAGCAAGACTCCTCCACAGCTCGGCTGGCCTTATCAGCTACACAACAAGTTGCTCCAGGTTGGTTCAGTGCCCAGTGTGCCATACTGTGCAAAGTGAAGTTCGTAAGAGCAGAAAAACAAACAGAAAGTCTCCTTAAAGTTGAAATATTTGGCTATCTGGAAGAAATAGGAAGGAAGACAAATGTCATGGAGCACTTGCAAGGGTGNCAGAACACCTCAACGAACTGGACACGTACGGCCAGCTACATTCCCAGGGAAGGGCTGAACCCTGAGCACTCCTTGCGATAGTCTGAGCCCTGAGCAAGACTCCTCCACAGCTCGGCTGGCCTTATCAGCTACACAACAAGTTGCTCCAGGTTGGTTCAGTGCCCAGTGTGCCATACTGTGCAAAGTGAAGTTCGTAAGAGCAGAAAAACAAACAGAAAGTCTCCTTAAAGTTGAAATCTTTGGGTATCTGGAAGAAATTGGAAGGAAGACAAATGTCATGGAGCACTTGCAAGGGTGGTATGTGTCTGCCTATCTTAAATTCTTTTTTTCACAACTGAACTATGGTCCATACTGAAACACAACTTTTAGGAGATGGGCAACAGATGCGAATGCAAAGATCTCCTGTTTCTGCAAAGGACTCTGACACCGACCATGAGCCCTCTCACAAGCAACCCACTGCAGGACACTACCGCAAATGCAACGCACCCAAAAAGCAATAACCTGCATCTGCCTAATGTTAGAAGTTAAGCACTAATGATGGGCTTCTCCTTGCAAAAAACGGTGAGAAACCTTTGTGTGAAAGCTTCAAAGTACTGTCAAAGGCACCCGATACTTTCGCAAACATGTGAATTTTACAGATACCTGCCAGTAAAATCTTAATCCAGCAAAAGCAAACATTTCCTGGGACACAGTTTAAATCTGCCCAGACAGCTAGCACAATGAGTAACAGCCTATATACGCAAACTTTTGTTACTCATAAATGAACATCTGGGTGCTCAGGACAGGAGTTACCAGCACAGGAGGAACGAGACAAACAAGAGCCGCACGCACGTTCCCTACGAGGGGAAAGCGCCGTCCGCTGCGTTGCTGCGCCGCTCCATCGGTCTCAGGGAAACACCACTGCTTGGGAATGGCACAAAGCACATCTAAAAATATCAAGCACATACAAAGCATGAAGCTGCTCTCAACTTCCCTTCCCTATTCCAATTTAAGAATTCATTAAAAGGACAAATACCATGCAGGCGTTCATTAATTTATAGACGAGAATAAGCAGGAGAGAGCAGGCAGGAGGCAAGCTGAGGAGGCAGAACGGAGGCAGACCTGTGGGGAAATGCTTCCCCAGCCAAACACAACAGCCCTTTGGTGTAGCAACATATGTCTATAAGCAGCAACGTGTGCACTTGAATGCACATCAGAGGTTCACTTCAAAGAACTGGGCTTCTTGCTAGACTGCCCTTCTTATTTTACTCAACTGACAAGCTACTCTTTTTCAAGAGAGATCTAAAAGTTGCCCTATTTTACTACAGACACAGGAAAACATATTGTGCTGACACCTATTCACAGTAGTAAATGTAAGGAACATGTGGGTAAAATTGTTGGCTTTGCTCTCAGGTCCTGGCTTAAGGAAAAGGCTGTTTTTCCTTTTTTAATAGTTTAAGTGCCACTTTCATACTTTGAAATTGTCATCAACATCTGAAGGTGATTTTGAGAAATACGACCAGCTTGCCTTTGCACTCTAGTTATTGCAAAGGCACATACGGCTGAATGCTACTGAAGCATAAATTTTGGAATTACACATGCAAAGAAGGTCACGTCATATATGAATAACACACTTATAAGTAAGCAAAAAAATAGATTTAAAACACTTGAGTACCTATTAATTAGTTATTAATATCAGATCACTCTATTCCCCTTCAAATTATCAGTTAGCTACCCACTAACAAAATGCCAAATATATATTTATAGCAGAACCTACACATCAGTCACCACTCAGTTGCGATACTCCTGCTGTGTGCCTGCTTGCATGAAATCCCTACACAAACTTCATTATACGCAACTGTACCTGTAAAAGTTATAATAGATTATAGTAGCCTTTAATGTATCCCATGACCTGATGTGATGCAGGCATTTTTTTGTATAGAAGTCTACGAAGGGAAAGGAAAAGGTAATTCATCAGTAGCAAGTTGCCTGAGACACTGACACAACCTACACGTAAAGCTCCTGCGTACTGACCACCCTCCAGGTCACAGTACCAAGAAATCCTTGGATCCAATTCTGTTTTTCCTGTGCAACAACTAGTCTGGATGGCTAGTATTGCTAGAAATACGCTACTAAATGCAATACCACATTGTACTATTACATTTTATTCATATGCAAAAAGTTACCACAAAAAAAAAAAAAAAAAAAAAAACTCTAGCAATGCATTTAACTAATCAATGGGGAAGAGCTGTCTGCACTAGCAGAAGATACCCTTCACCAATCCGTATTTGTTTCAAACCATCTGTTGACAACTAGTTTAGGTTTTTCAAGGTCAACATAAATCAATTCTGCAGGAGACAGAAGAGTGCACTTTTCCTATGGCCGTGTACTTAAAAGCAGAGGTCTCTCTGGGAGCTCTCCAGTCTCTTCCACCAAGGAAAAACCAGCAGCTAAAGTATAGTCAACATGCAACAGCTCTTCCCTTTAGCTTTCGCAAAGTTAAATGATTCAGGATTTCTCCCGCAAATCATACTGCTTGCAGGATTTCAGAAGAGGTCGAAGTCTCTATGGGGAGTTATGTTTTGAAAGAACACGGACTGCTCCACTGAGTTTCCTTCTGCTCTGTGTTTTGGGAATTACCTTGCAAACAGTCTGCGCTGCTATTCTCCTCCCTGCGCCTGACCCCGTCCACAGGGAAAGGGAGCATCCCGCAGGGTTCACTGGCAGGGAGAGCTGACAAGGGAAATCCCACTGATGTTTTCTAAATGGCAGCAAGTCTCCTGCCCAGAGAGGTGAGAATCCCTGGTTTTGATAGATCTGGGCACAGATGTGCAATAGAGAATTCCATAGAAACAGTCCCCTCAAACTGGAATCTAAGGAGCACAGCAACTGCTCGCCAAGAGATGTGCTCCCATTTTGGTGGATACTAATATTTTTCACTAAAATCACTATATTTCACTATATTTTCACTAAAATAAATTTTAGGATTACAATTACTAAAACCTGGAGGAATCAAAAATGAGAGAAGGCAAAAAGGGCCTCAGGAAAGAAACAAAATATTAAATCAGCGGAGACTGCAAAACCACTTTCATCACACTAGGTATTTTGTATCCATTGCTATTGCCACACATAACCAGGACAACTGCAGAATAATTTAAAAGGACATCAAAATAATAGAGGAACATGGTCCCATGCACACCTTGCTGAGCTTGTCCTTAGCATACACTGAAAAATACTTAAATCCTAAGCAGATCCTGTAACAATTTCCAGAATTGGGCTGGGCCAGTTAAAGAAAGATTTCCAATACCAGCAAATTTTATTCAAACAATGGTTGTGGGGATCAGCAGGTCGAGTTTATTGTAAGAGCTTATCTTAAAACACGTAAACACTTTCCACAGAAGAAAGCGATTATTTTTGTTTTGAATTGTGCAGTAATTGCATTTATCCTAGCCAAATACCGACGTTACAGAGTGAGGCGCGTTTGACTCAGGTTTTATGCTTTAATTATCGCTCCTAGGAGCAGGGATGGGACGCAGGGTTTCCGATGTGTGGGGGAGATAAAGACAAGCAGCTCTCTGCAAAGTCTTAGTTCACATTAACTACTCAAAAAACCCTCCAAAACTTAAAAAAGAAAGAGCCCAAAATACCAGATCTCGGTGCGTCCCCTGACAGGAGTATCTGCCTCAAGGATGCCAGGGAAGCTGTGTTCCCACCTCTTTTAGCCACATAGATTTGGTTACTATGTTAATAGAATAGCAAGTAATTGTTATGATTTTTTTATTATTTTTATATACACCTAAATACACACACATACAGATATGTATATAAAACATAGAAATGATAAATCCTTTGCCTTCACCTGACTACAGTTTAAGAGGATAGCCAGGAAGCAGGAAGAGCACATGTGGTTATTTGGTTACACAAATTCTGTATGGAAAAAGATGAGGGCAAAAGAGCTAATCAGACTACGTAGCTCAGGGACTTAAAGAGTAGGGTAGCACTGGCAAGTGATCACTGACTTCAATTTTGGCTCCTAAATCAGCTAGACTCTTGAAATTGCTATTCAGGAATGGATCCAAAACCAAAAAAGATCTTATTCTTAGCCTCAAACAAAGCAAACTCGCCTGTCTATTCAGCACAGCAACAGTCAGAAGAGAAAGACACACACTGTAAACATGCCACAACATATATTATTAAAAGCTAGCTCATTTTGTCAAGAAGAAAACTGAGAGCCTATAATACTTGCAAATAGGACAAGGTTTGTAGGGATTTCTGGGCTCATGGTACATTATGTGTGTATATATATAGACACACACACACATATACACACACTGTATTTTTATAAAGACTAGAAGAAGATAATAGCAGATCCATTTTTGTTTCCCTTCATATTCTGACAGGGAAACTATTTAAGCTGTAAGCAGCCCTGACAATGCAATTAAAACCTGACCCAATTTCCAGACGCAAACGCGCTGTGTTTACATGGCAGCATTTTTCAGAGCACAGGGATGTGCAGTCGAGTTTGTCCCCATTTACCCTGCCCCTCGATTCAGCTTGTAGCGCTGAAGCCTGAGAAAAATCGGAGCCACTAAAAAAAGGCGCTTTTTAAGAAAACGGCCATGGACACGGGGCAGTAGGTAGCCACACATTGTGCATGGTCTCCTGCGTCTGCCAGGCTTGCAGAGAAACAAAGTCAATAATCCCAGGGGTAAGGCCTAGAAGACTCATCTGTACTGTCAGCAAACAGGTATCTCAGGAGTCGGAAGGCTGAAAAGGCTGGGATTAGATAAAACTCCCCAAACTCTACTCGTCATCAGCTTTATTGGCTGAGCATAAATCCCAGTACGTGTCCCTACAGACCCTCATAAATGCTATGATGGGGTTACACACAGGGATAAGATGGAGCTCTGCAAAAGAGTCACAAATATACAAAGCTAAAAACAAAAAAACACCCCAAACACATGCATGCATTTATCAACAGGATTTTACTCATTTCACTTACATTTTTCTGTTCTATATTTTGGGCATTTCTTTTTTTCTCTCAAGGAACCTTTGCAACAATTAAAACCAGACATTATAAACATTACTATTACCGCTGTTTATCTGAATATAAGGAGCATCCAAAAGACCCTTTTTCAAGATCAGGGCCCCATTGTGCTAACGCTGCATAAACATGTAAGACTTAGTTCCTGCACTGGAGAGATTGTAATCTAACTAGAAAAGGTCGATAAACAACATAAAAGCAAAATGTCAAAAAAAAAAAAAAAGAAAGAAAAAAAACTCTCCTGTGCAGGATTTTTGTTGTTGTGTTTTAATATTTTCCTTAGACCATCTGCTACAATCTTTCTTACTGACCCAGGTCCTCCAGATAATCTGAATCACTGATGATGATGTCCTGTACCGCATCCCGTAAAAGAGACTCCCCTTCTATGGGGGCAAAAAGTATCAAATAGCTGTCAAATGGGTAATGAAAGGGCTAAGATACTGCACGGTTTATTAAATTATGTCAGTTGTTTCGGTTCACATAAGTACATTGTTCAATACTGTCATCTTTATCTAAACCCCAGCTCTATTTAGAGCAAAACAACATCTATTCAGCTAGTGGTGACAGAACTCTGGTTCTGTTAGTTTTAACTCCTGCACATAAAGATGTAGGGAAAGAGCAACCTACGGACACAGTAGAACTGGGAGAACTGAGCTCAGATCGAAGCCACTGAAAGGTAAGCAGGAAAATGTCCAGGGGAAACAGGCTGGAAGCGGAAAGGAAAAAAGCAACGCTGCAATGGATGCTTGTTCCGCTCTTGGCTCTAGCTGCTGGGTTCAGTTTGGGAAGGATTTATTAAACAGCTGAATCTCTACAGATTTATAAACCATTATCCTAGTGCAAGGCAAAATGTTACACGTGTTTCTGCCTGTCTGGATTTTTTTTTCTCTCAGCAGATATTCAGTAGGGTTAAGAGTCCCCAAATACATAATCCGCTAGGAGCTAGGAAAAATCCAGATAGCTTGCCTAGCTGTGAACAGAAGCCATGAAGACCTGCATTTCTTGCATGTCAGGGTAGGTGAACAAGACAGCAATGCGTTTTATCCCACCAGGGCAGTGTCTTTCTAGGACCTGAGAGCACCTTCGCCAACACGAAACACTGCGGAGTTCCCAGCACCCAACAAACCCGTGCTGCAGGGCACCCAAACACAGAGGATGTGCCACCATGCCTGAGCCGAGCTGCCTGTTCTTCAAAAAGCAGCCATGGATTTTCTAACTGGGAGCCGTACAAATTTCAAGCCCATGTCACCAGTAGATGCAACTTGTTACTTTTAGTAATGACTTGTTCAAACTCTGCTCTTGCTGATACTTCTCCACCCCTGGGCATTATGCAGAAAGTGCCAGATCAGCCTTGGGTTAAGAGCAGAAGCTCAAGAGCCCCAAACTCATGTATCCAATAGCTGCCATGCACTTCTGAACCTCCTGAACAGTTTGTGTTAACTCATGACCTTCTCAAAACTAGTGCGGTGGTTTTTTTTTCTTTCCTTCCTCCTAGCATAGTATTGAAAGATTATCCCCAAATCCCACTCATGATGGATGTGCTGTCTTCTGATTTCCAGCCTGAACACAACTCGATGAAAATGTATGCATTTCTTTTTGTTCTAGTGCCATCTTTAGTTTTATATAAAAATATTTATACTCGCCCAAGTACTTACTAACCTCTCATGTATTTAGAGAGGGCCATTAAATCCTCTCTCAGACTTCACTTTATCAGGCTTGACAAGACAGCCAACCGCTCAGTGTCCTCCTGTGAGGCAGACTCAGCTTTTATGTCACTATTTTATTAGTCTTTTTTGGCACCTGTTCCATTTTATGTTCATCTTTCTCGAACATGGTCTACCCGAGTAACTCGGGACATGACCCCTGAGGATTTAGCACTGGTTCCTTGCACATTAGCAGCATTAGCACCTTCGTGTTCCCACCAGAAGGACCTCTTCACCTTACATGCCTCTGGACTATGTTTTTCAGAGATGCAAGATACCAGTGACTCGGTTATCCTTTGCTTTTAGTGGCTAATACACCCAGGTCTTTCTGTTCCTCCTACATTTTCAGAAGCTGAGCCCCATTAGAACAAAATTCTGATTTGTCCATATCCAAATCCAAACAGAATCAGTATCTGATAATGCAACTTTACGCCACTGAATTTCAGTCTGCTTTTTCCACTCCAGTCCTCAAGGTCATCAAACTCTTCCTGTGTGATATTCTGTTTCTCATCTACAACGACAGCACCTCCCAACTTTGTGTCATCAGCAAATTTTATTGCACACTCCTACTTTGGGTGCCAACTTCATTAATGAAAATATTATAGTCTGTTCCAGACCAAGTCTTAAGATAACTAATATTACCCAGCACATCCTCCAAACACAACCTGATGTCATTTCCCTTTGAATGTGCTCCTTAGTCACTCCACGGTTCTCCTACATCATCTCAACTATCTAAGCTAGTAATTTCTCAAGCGATGCTGCAGCAAGTGCCATGTTGATGTCTAGACACACTTACTTTTTCCAAATACTTCACAATGCATACTACCCGTGGCTGAATAAAAAGCAATATTCTGAGTGAGAAGCAACACCAAGCTGTCCAAAGAGCTCTGTCAACCTCTTTAGGTTGATATTAGCTCTAACAGTTGCATCAAATGCAATAACGCAAGACAAAGGTCAGTAGGTTTATTTAGTTTGGGCGAGCAGGGGAAAAAATTTCAACTGAAATACACTGGACACCCATAAAGAAAACCAGGGCATGTATGAACAAAACAAACAAACAGAGAAGAAACAGTTCTGCTTGTTCCTAGAGGTTACAAGAAGGTAGAAGCACCAGTTGGCTCAGGCCAAGAGAAGAGCCAGCACCAGGAGAACAGGCCAGCAAGGAGACCTCTCTCCCAGCCCGCTGTTCAGAGCAGCTCTCAGCCCGAGCCAGAAAAGCAGAGCGCCAGAACAGCCCCCACGAGGCGGCCCCTGACCGCGGTGGACTTTCAACTAGCAATCCAGTGAGCTGCAACGGCACGGAAAGCACCTCCGCAATAACAAAAATCTAAAGATTCAGCACAAAAAGATTTAGAAAAATATATAAGAGATACTGGGGAATTAGGTTAGTGCAAAGGTGTGCAAACAAGCTTCTCGAAGCTGCATGCACTTTCAGGAACTGATAAGCGAACTATTTACTTGCTTCCTGTAAAAGGATGAAACATGTTATGAGAAAAGACAGAAAGTATCTTGTCTAGAAAGCATCTCCTCACCTCGGGGAACCTGTGTCAGGAAATAACAACTTGTGCTTTATCTTCACTTTAGAGCAAAACCTGAGCATCTCTAACACTGTTTCCATTTGCATTTTATACAATTAACAGTTACCTCAGAATGTTTCCTTGGGACCAAGTATCTTTCGCTGCTCCTTGGATTACTACCCCTTCCCAGATGGTCAGACTCCAGAAAATATACTCTGTGTATCAGGCATTTCTTGGTTAAATCCATTTTGATGGTTCATTAGCAGAATAATTTATCAACTGTTGCAAGAATAGCTGTTAAAATTGCTTTATATGTAAATCAGGTTTCACCCTAGTAGGATGGACTTACAACATTTTCAAATGTATTTTAATATGAAAGCTGACATGAAGTGTTAAGTCCATTTGATTATTTTTCTGTTTGTGTTATTAGTAATCAGTTTTTATGGCACTCTTTTTTGTTCCAGTTCGATCAATCAGTTGAATTACTTGACCTCCCGGTGAACTGCACCAAAAAAAAGGAAAATTAACTAATGCCTCATTTGATCTTGTGACCATAAAACTTGTGTTTTCATTCCCTCTTTAACCTTTGACCATCTATTTTTCTCTCTAATTTGTGTGTTATGTACCCGATAGTTTTAAATTTGTTTCTTTTATTCCTGGAAAAAGAACTGGCTCTGTCAGTTGATCTGCCCTCTGTTCATTTTAACTACTGCTGATTTTATTTTAGATTCTCATTAATTACTACATCCTTAAAAACTCTTTTTCATAATCTATCATACGCATTTGACTTACCACATTCTCCTTAGCACAAACACATAACAGTTTTCAAAAACAGAGGCAACTGGAGCAACATGGAAAGCAATTATTTTGATTTTGTAAGGTCTGCTATATTCATATGCCAGTTTCTTACTTTAAAAAGGTCTTCTAGTTTCTGTAATTTTACAAGGGACTTGGACGTTGTTTGCGCTAGCAGCTTTAATTGCCTTTGAAACAGGTGTTAGTACCTGAACATATAAAACATTTTGAAAACACAGACAGATCGTAATATAATATTGTCAATGTATGGGAAAAAGAAATAAATGGGCAAATATCATGTATAGAGTGATGACAAGTATGGTATCATTTGATATTTTCGGCTTCCACTTGTGAACAGGCTAAATTCATGGATATGGACCCTACGCACGGACCAGGATCAGCATGAACCCCAGGAGGGTTCCGATCCCTTATCCCAAAGGGTTCTCTAGATGCATCCACGAAACCACAGGAGGAAGAACACACAGCACCCTGCCTCGAGCACAAGGTGCACTAACCCCTGTGGCCTCCACTCAAGTCACGTGGGGCATCCGCTGCTGCTCACACGAGCGCGGGCCTCTAGGTCTATCCCCCACGTTGATGGCCACGAAGGGGTAGAGCCCTTGGCTTCTCCCAAGCAAACACCAATGTGTATTTTCAGCATCATTCCCCCAGCCTACAGATTTCCTGTTGTTGTAGAGCAACACACATTATCTCCCAGAATCTACACCACAGAAACTAAGGGCAGCTTTTACTTTTGTTCACTCGAACTTGTACCAGCTTTCTGTTGACAACGACAAAACCAGGATCACGACCCGATGGCCCAAGTGACATCTCAGTGTCACCTTCTGCAAAGCGTCTTCGGAAGGGAGCACTCAAGTGCCAGGACACAAAGGGGCCTGTCCTTGAGTTTTCTCCTCCTCCAGGGACATCTAATACTCCACTTCATATTTTAGTGTGCCACAAGCTTAGTCACGACCATGCTCATTTGACACTACTTTTCTAATGCCGCTTTTTTAATCATTCACAAGGTGGAAGTGGGGTTGTTGGCTGTTTTGGATCACAAGCTTCACCACAGGCATGTGGCAGCAACCCCACCACAGGGGCATCAAATACCCCTGCCCAGCATACCAAGAGAGCGAGACACCATGCGAGCTGCACTACAACACTTGAACCACCTAAAGCAAAAGAGACAGGAAAAACCCAAGAGACGGGGACAGGAAGGGGGAAAAGACAACACAGGGAAAATACATGAACTGTGAAAATGAAAAAGCTCTGACCAAAAAAAAATTTTTTTGTGGCAGACACACCTCTTTTCAAGTACATCAAAGATTTAAAATTGGGGAATGGCTGTGTCAGTAGGAGAGGAACAGCAACGCTTCTCGTCCCATTAAAGAGGCTGCTCCCTCCACTCGTTCCCGTTAGCAGCCTCGCTCTTTCTGCTGTTGTAATTCCTCTGTGCTGGGCGCCCGCCAGAAGCTAAATATTCTGGCTGTTTAGATAATTACTTATTTATGGTTCTGCTGAGAATTCTTAGTCAAAGCTTTTCTCTGCACTGCAAAACGCTGAGGTATTTGGCAGAGAAGTTCTCCAATACCGCGGCAGAGCAGAGCCACCATTTCTGCTCCTCTTATATTAAGCTCAGTTCCCTTCTGCTTAGTTCATCCACTAGAGACCTTTAACAGTGGCACAAAAAGGCAAGGGGCGCTCTGTGCTACTATTTCTTCCATTTGTAAGAGTCCCCACTGATTGGAGAAGCTGAAAGGCTTCAGAAGCAAAATTCCAGGTTATCGGGTAAAGCTAAGTCAGGAAAAAAAAATTATGACGACTTTATCCAAGATAGACTGTAAAAATGTCTGTAAAACCTCGTGAGGAATCTGGTAATTCACTGGTAAAATGTCAACTTGCTTTGTATGATTATGAATTTCTCTACTTTATAAAAGCTAATAATTATGATCTGAATTTGTCAAAATGCTTTGCTTTTCTATCCTGTAGTTGGTTTGTTTGTTGGATTACTTGGCCTTTTAATGCAAGACTTAAAAGATCCTCTATACACTTCTCTACTTGATTCTTCAATATCTTTTCAGTGACAAAAAAAATCTTTTAATCTAAGGGATTTGTTTCCTATAGAATACACTGAACATTTCCAAAATCAATACTATTGCTGAATTTTGACAATTCCAAAAACTGTGTATACAGCTTTCCATCTATAAAGATATACCAACAGCCTCAACAATAAATTTCAGGAATACTTTTAGGATCTACTCTTAACAACACTTTCAGGATTGGCTAACTTTACACATGTGCACACACACATGTATTTGAGGGATGAGGGCCTTAAGCTTGTAGTGTTATTTACTTCGAATTAATTATTGATGTCTCTTGTGGTCAACACCTTCACTCTCAAGCTTTGGAGAGCAAGAGTCCCTGTTTTCACTGCAGTGAAAATCAACCTGCAGCTTTACCACTTTTTTCCAAGGTCGGCCCAACTGCAGACATTATTTCCTCCATACTTAGAAGAACAGTACAAGGGGATACTGACATAAAGCTCCTGTTTAGACAAAGTCATGGAGCGTGTTACGATTCAGCTTTTCCATGACCGGATCCAACCATGGCCCACACAGCCATGGCAACAACGGGTGATTCCTGGCTTCCTTTTGCACTGCAACAGCAGCCCATGCTACAGGGAACCCCGAGGCGGCTGTCATGGATCTCCTGTTGTTCTTGGCAGGAGCTCCACAGCACCCTCTGCAAGTCCAGCTCCTGCTGCCAGAGTCCGTAGCTGCCCCAGTTCCTCTTGCTGCATTCTGCCCCCTCCATTGCCTGTCTTGTCCTCCACAGAGGCATTTTAAAATACGGGACTGGCAGAAAGCTAAGCAGACAGACAGTTACATGAGCACTTAGGTGAGCTTAGCTGAGCACAACCCCGGGGTAACAGTTATATTCATTTCTTTCTTCAGCTGTCTTAAGGAGTGGTTAGGTCACAGGAAGACACCACCAAATGCATCTCAAAGGGGTTCAAAGGAAAAGGCGCACTAAAGCCGTGAGGAAGTTTTGCAGTTAATCCCTTCACTGATTTTCTTTTTCTTTGAGGTGACTTCTCCATCCTCCCCAGCAGCTCCAACCACTTTCTGTTTCTGGACTAGGTCCATCAGGAAGCCAAGCACATTAAGTATCATCTCCAAGGAACTTCCTGGCCTGACAGACTTGCTGCCTTCAAAGTTCTTCCCCTAAATGAAGTCTCTGACATGTACAAAGAGTTGATGCTACGCACACAGACACACATACACATGTAGCTTCATGAAAACATAGTATGGTAAAATCACCAAAAAACAGATGGCACTGAGAGAAGTGGACTTAAACAACTACAGCACACTAACACACCCTATACTTCCTATTTCCCTCAAGAAACAATGTAGGCATGACTTAGATGTGATGACTCTGCTTTCCTAGAGACTAAGTAACCTGGTGCTCACTGCAAATCCTCAGACTCAGCATCACCTTCTAGTAAAAAACACCATCATCTATCCTCTTTCACACTGATCACTTTTAATTTCCACCTTTGTCAAAATAACTATGCAGTAAAAGACGGAATCAGGAATACGAACGTAGTGTTTTCCAGGATGATTCTTGAAAGGTCACCATGCTGCCGTGCTCCATTTATCAGTAAGGGGATTCGTTATCCGCCCGTGGTTGCTTCCTGGGGAATCAAATCCACCACAGGATGCCTGGGTGCGCAATACGCATGAAAATACATGGAGCAGCTTCTGCAATCCTCTGCACGCTCCTTAATGAAAAGCTTGGGGCTTTGGTGAAATTTAGAAAGGAGATGGGCAAACTGTTTTCCTTCTAAAATTTGCAAGAGAAGCCTTGTAAGGCATGATGGAAAAGATCTTCTGGGAACTTGCAAAGCTACTCCCAATCTTACTGCACTTCAAAGTTCTGAAGAATCCAACTCAAGGAATGCAATTAGGAAAGTTATCCCATAATCCATGAATTAAGGACATCTAAAACAAATTGTCAAAGACAAACATTGCAGCCTCATTTTACATTTTTTTCAGAACGGATTTACCCTTCGGTCATGCAATCTCTTTCATACATGCTCTTTTACATAGACAATTTGAAGTTTCATATTCACGGCTCTAGCAGACTGGTGGTAACTTAAAAAACACAAAAGTTCATTAAAACACAAGTTGATTTTCTTTAACATCTTGGTTGAAAATTGAAGTAATTCACGGGTCAGTTCACAGGCAAATGGGACATTCCTGCCTCTTGGGTTGACCCAGACATCTCTAGGGCATGACAAAATTCAGTTGACAAATTTTAATCTGCTACTACATTTAAAGCCTCCCAAACGAATCTTTCCCTACTGCAGCTAAGGTCACATCCACTGTTTCTGAATCTGCCAAAACATGACAAGATCTGATCCTTACACAAAACAAAATGCATGCGCACCTCAAAACTACGGTCTCGCTCTGAATTCTTTCCCCGCGCTGGACATGGAAGCTAGGTACTTACGCTGAAGTTTTCAGTAGTGAACTTCAGCGTCTTTCATCTCTCACTAGTTACCTACAAGCATCCTGTTAGGGTTCAACCTCTGCCATGCAAAACAAAGCAAAAGAACCAAACCAGAATTCTGGCCTTTTGTGCAACATTGCGTTTTCTTTTTTTAAAAACACTTTAAACATTCAACTTATCACCACCTATATACTGCAAAATACTTACAGACAGCTGCATTCTCCTATTTTACATGTTTCTCTTTGCACCTTCTTTTTTTATCGCTCATTCTGGATTTCTGTTTTTTTCTCTACTTTATTACAGCACTGTGGTATGCTAGTTAAAGCCTACTATGTATTTGTATTACCTTGGCAAAGGCTTCAGATTAGAAGAAATAAAATCATGCAATTCCCTGGCAGTTCTGGAAACAAAACCCGCTCTGGAGCCTTCATCCCTAGTCCCTTACCACAAACACGCACTTCACTGGTGTTCTGAACCAGCTTTATGAGAAACAAGCAAACAAGCTACTAATTAGTACTTCATAGTCAATACGTTTTGCCTTGAAGAGTGTTAAATTGGAACCATGTGAAATGCTGGCAGTTAATCCAAGAAATATTTCTGTTAATGATTTTGCTCTCAAGCAAGCTAGTTGTTTCATCATTTAACAAAAAATAAAACAAAGTCTTTTTTTTAATGGAAAACCCAGTGTAGCCTTGTGTTTATGCTAAAGGTCTAGGGTTTTTGGTAATTATTTCTAATAAATTCATTAATACCTTGTGAACCTTGGGTAAACACCTACATATCAATCTCTAAATGAACTTCTGAAATCTGAGAAGGCGCAGTGGTATAGATAAACTCCCTCTTCCTCAAGAGACTTTTTTTGGTCAAGCCTTCATATCCTCCCTTTGAAACGCTGATGGGCATTACAGATAAACGGAAGAATAGGAAGGAGAACTGAGCACAGCGCTACTGCCCATTTTACCAGTCTCTATCACAGCCTCTATCTATTGGAAAACAGTTGCTAGCAATTACTCCTTAAAATTAATCACACCTTGGAATGGTGTTTTGTCCTATTTAGTCACCTGTTAATGTGTCACCTGTGATGCAAAAATTAAGCATTTTTTAATTATGTTTAAAATAAGTAAAAAATAAGATACAAAGAATGATTTGGTTTCTGACTAAGAAGAAACAAGCTGTTCTTTCAGACCAACCAGTTTGACCACACTTTGTCTACAAACATCAAAGACATAATCAACATAATACAATCTATAAAAGTCTTCATTTATTACAAAGTTAATGTAAATAAGTTATGATTACTTTGGGGATGACAAAGAATTTGTCTAGCTTGTCTTTTAAATCTACATTCAAACTGTTTCAAAGTTAATTAAGACATGAGTAATTGCTCAGAAATCTCTAGAATAATAAAACAAATTTGAAAAAAGCTTATCTGAGTGAAAGAGGGAAGAGTATTTCACATCAACGCAAGCAAAAGTTAAGTACCTTTTAAGATCCCTGTAACAACGAGCATGCCCTTGAGGCTGTGCAATTCTAAATTTCTAATATCATTTGTAGGGTGGGACTATTAGGACAAAAATGCAGTGACATTTCAAATGCAGTTTCATTTTTTTTAAAATCTAATGAAGTTTAGGTTAATAGGGAATGAGTCATGTTTTTAACAGAAGCAGTATTACAAAACTGTATTTCAAACCATGACTAAAACATGTGCAACTAATATGAAATCAGAAGAAATTGGAGTAACTTTTTGTTGGGAATAGGCCAACATCAACTATGAAAACTTTACACTGGAAAGAGTCGAGGGTACAGCTAGTGTCAATTTTAGAAAGTTAAAGTACCAGGCAAAAAATAACACCTTCTCATTCCACTAATTTGTCCCCAACAGATGCTCTTCATCCTTAAGCAATACAAACATTACTTGTATAAACTGGTTTTTAAGCCTAAACACCAGGGTATTAAAAGATATGGACGCTTTGCGCCAGTTTCCTGATCTCACAGTTCCATTTGCTTTGGTTAGTGCCAAATAGGCTGCACTACATTTTACTCCGGAGCTGCCCTTGAGCATCACCGGAGTTGCTCCCTTCATTACAACTTCAAAACAAGGCAGTTCCACCCATGCAAACTCTCTGCCTCCGAGTGTCTCTGGCCCCCAGTACAGAGAAGGGGAGCTGGAAAGGTAGCACCGAGGCTGTCAGTGATTCACAGATTCTTTAGATCCATGCCCACAAACAAAACAAAGGGAAGCAGCTCTCAGGTCCCAAATCGAGTTTGCAAAGCTGGTAGTTAAAAATAGTATCCCTTTAACCTGGGAACGGAGCACAATTATCTAGAGATCCTTGAAATATGAAATTCAGGCTGACACTTCATGCATGCATTTCTTCAGGTTAATGCTGCAGTTAATGTTCTTACAACAGACTGTGACAACACCAGACACCAAAACTGCAGTGAGAAAAGAAAAAAAAAAAAAAAAAAAAAAAAAAAAAAAAAAAAAAAAAAAAAAAAAAAAAAAAAAAAAAAAAAAAAAAAGATGATTTGAATCTGATCAAAGGTAGAGCATTAACTCCAAGTCCTGTTTCAGGCCTCAGCTCTGCTTTCCACCTGCTCAACTATTAGAAAACCTGAATAAACCATAAAGATAGGCCGCAAATTGGAAATTACAGTGACTCGTATCATTTAGTAACATTCTGGAGGTGAAGAAAGATGACAGCAGCAACCAACTCCCACTTCCACAGCAGCAAAGAGTTCAACTTCACTATCCTATGCATTGTTTGAATGTGTTGCAGCAGAAACCACCTGACACCAGAGCTTTTAAACAAGACGAGGAGTTAGAAGCAAATGGAAGTGCGTCGAGCACCAAAATAAGGGCAATAGAGCACTCGGCCAACCTGCTGCTCCCCCACGCCAGGCTTCGGGCCAAAAGAGGAAGCAGAAGCAGTTACCAACAGGATGAGCTCTGTTATTGTCAAATTACTCCTCTTACTGCAAAATTAACATGTTGCCCCACTTTCCACAGCAGGAAGTCTGGAAACAATTTATTTTTTTTTTTGTTTTTAACAGAACAGTGCTTTAGATGTTGCTTAAAAAGAAAAAAAAACATTTTGCATGTTAACTGTAGTTATTCTAAAAATATTTGGAATACAAGTCAACTTGTGGTACCTTTGGAGAAAGAAACCACACCACTTTTAGCGAGTTTATAAAGGAAGGTGCTTACCATTGGCAGTGCATTGATATGCGCAAGTTTTCCCTTCAGGTGCCTCTTGCCACAGAAGGGTGATACTGAAATGGAAATAACAAGACAAAATAGGGAAAATTATTTATTATTCTGAAAATGGTGGTGTTAACACTAAAACAGCGATCAGGAAGAGGAGCACAAGCAGAGCTGGGTTTTTGCATATATCCTCTTGCTAGCCACATCACAAGCAGTGCTCCTGTGGGGAGTCTGAAATACAGAGCTTTGAATACAACACCCTGCTGACCTGACACACGGATCCTACTGCTGCTCAGACATTCGCACCCATTCAGCAGGAACACATACACACACACACACACATACACTCAACCCACATAAGAAGCCCTCCTCTCTGGATTCTGCCTCAATTCTCCAAAAAAATAAAAATAAAAAGGGTGGCGGGGGGAGTGGAAAGGTAACTGGACAAAGTGGGAAAGTTACAATGCCTTCAATCCATGCCAAAATTCTTCTGGAAATAAAATTCCAGCAAGTGACTTCCATATGCCTGGGAAAGCCCCAAGCAAAAACACCTGTTCCAGTGGTCTGCCTGCAGACTACTCTAAAATGGTTAAATCCGTGAGGAATCCCTGCCTGCACGAAGCTGGTGTACACAGGTGTGACAGAGCGCTCCCCAGCTCCCGCACTACTTCAGCAACTGAAAAAGTAGCTCAGGCAGCTGCCGGCCGCCTTCCAGAACACGGACCGAATCAAAATTCTCCCACAGAATATTCAAGGTAAATCACACAGCAGGAATTTTCAAACACAGAACAAAATTATGATCCAAAATCCACGCTCACCTACATTTTGGTACATTTCTCTAAATATGAGTAATTTTATGCATATAACAATATGAACAGGCCAGATGTTAAGTTAATCTTTGCAAATATTTTTTGATGTCAAAGTACATGTTAACGCCATCCACAGCAAACTCCCTTTCTATTCACTACCAATGATTTTTCTTTATTTGCAAGTATTTGTAAGTAGTTGCTCTCCATATAAACATTTGTTAAATACTACTTTTCTTGACAAGAAATAATCTAATTAGCCACTCAAGGATCAGAAGAGGGACAGGTGGCTACGGGTGACTCAAAGCGTAATTAATCTTTTTTTATATTAAGCTATTTATGAAGCACCTGTAAACTGCATTCACAAACTTTTACTCTGAGTAAGGAAGAAACACGGTTTCCAGGGCTCACCATCAGCACTAGGAAACAGTTTACTGTAAAATCATTGGGGACCTAGTCAAATGCAGAGCTGCTACAGTTCGCATTATTTTATTCCTAGAACAACCCTCTGCACCATCAGGGCTGACAGAAACGGAACCTTCTAATGCAAGAGGGGAGCTGCTGCGGGGATGAGAAAGCACACGGGAATGCTGGCAATTTCAAGAATTTGCAAACACATTTTTTCTCTCCCCCTTTCTCCGTTTTACTGTTGCTGCAGGAACTACATAAGCAGAGTGACGGGAACTTCACTTTTTGCGTGGCAGGAGCCACCCAGGAGCTGTGGGATTTTGCAGTCTGGGCAGCCCGGTGCAGAAGAGGACACGCTGGCGCCTCACCCAGCAGCCCCCTAACAACATCTGCCCATGGCTGAAGATTTCCTTAAACCCAAAGCTCAGCACGGACCACAAGTATGCTCAGGGCACGTTCTCTGCTTCCAGTAAACAGAGTAAAGCTCTAGAAAGGTCATGCCTGAAGACACGCGGCGCAGAGCTCTGCTGCCTGAGCCAGGCACAATGCTCCGCTTGAGATATTGCACACAAGGAGGTGATAAACACGAGGAGAATGGCACAAACAGAAACAACCGTTTTTGAGGAAAGGGGCTTTTCCTGGGCACACAGGACCCAAACTGTCCCTTCCTGACGCCATGCGAGCGGCGAGTGCAGCTCTTGTGGCCGAGGCCGGAGCGAAGCCGCCCGGGTGCGGACGGAGAGGCCTCCTGCCCCGGCTCCGCAGCCAGGAGCAGCTGGAGCCGCCAGGTCCTTCCCGCAGCAGGGCCAGGCCAGCCCCGAGCTGTGCCATCGCCGGCACCCAGCACCAGGCACGGGGTACGAGGAGGAACCGCAGAGGCAGACAACGTGGCGGCACACAGTGACAAGACGGCTTCAAATTGCTCCCAATACACACACAGCTTCACATCATCACTACCTGTTTTCCGAACACAGTCATTTAAAAAAAAAAAAAAAAAAATTTTAAAGCTACTTGCAAAAAACACTTCATTTTTTTCTCCTACAAACATTACCATTCCCATGATTTGCCCCCAGGCACCCATTACGCACAGACCCATGAGGGTCAAGGCTGGGCAAAAAAAGGCTACGGCGAAAGCAACAGATTCGGCAGGAGCTCCGAGTCATTTCTGTTCTTCATTTGAACTTGCATCTTCACAGTTTTCTTATAATCCTCTTAGCATCCCGGTTCATACTACTTTCTGAGACTTATCTGCTATTTTAACAAGTTCACTCATTAAAATTTGTTCTTTGCACGTTACAAAAGCCTTCTCCAGATACAAAATCTTTTCCACTAAATTCTCCTTAAGCATCCCATTTTTTTTTTTTTTCAATCTGTCTTCAGTATCTGGAAAGAGTGTCCTAAACAAAATAGATTTAAAAATAACTAAATCCTAGCTATTCCCCTCAGTAGCTAGGTTGCAAAAAGCACCAGGCAATAATTTGGAAAGCCTAAATCGAAAACTAATCAGGCCCTTGAATGCTGCCTCGCACCTGGTTAACAGGCGCATACAGATGTTGGCCATTCTAGCACAGCGATGCTTGCAACATAAACTGAGAAACAACAAAGTTCTCTCCATTAATCCCAGTTCCACTGCGACATATGGATTTAAGAAAAAAAAAACAGAATTCAGCGCTTGCACAATAACATCTCTTCTTCTGATCTAATGGGGGAGCTGGATTGAGACAAGTATCAACCCAAAAATTTAAGCAGCAACAAATATGTACAAGTGAGAAAAATGAGGATCCACACACAGGACAGCACTAAAAATGGTCCTTTCCTGCAATAAATGAACCGGCAGTAACAGAATTCCCAGTGACACGACAAAACAGATGTGAAAGGCAGCAAGCAGCAACCACTGCCACAGAACCAGGACTCTTCCCTGGGAAGCCAACGGGAGACTAGCAAGGATGATGCGTGTGGATAGTGTATAGGTTCATTATACCACCTAACAGTTAAAAAAAAAAACCTCCCCAAAGCAGAAATCCTCTTTCATATACTAAACACATGGTAGGTATGTGTGTATGTATGTACACATAATGGGCGGAAACAAAACAAAACAGGGCACCTACAATGGTTAAAGAATAAGGAATGGGCAAGGATGCAACATTAACAAGGATAAAACAGCTTCTGGACACAAGAACCATTCCGTTTTTCAAAAGGATGCAATTAACAGCAGCAGCAAAGAAGGCTGAGTTGCAACACTATAAACACAGGAACAGCAAGACCAAATAAATCACCCAGCAAAGCAACGTGGCAGCTCAGCAGCAGTTACATGCAAGTTTAAAACCAAACACCAAATTCTACAGTGAAAGTCAAATGCTGAGGAAGATCTTACATCCTGCTGAAAGGAAAGACACCGTTGCAGGCGGCGTTACCAAACACGAACAACCCAGGAGGGAGTTGGTCCCGCCACCGCGCTGCTCTTCCCGCAAGTCGGGTAAACCTGCCTCATTGGCAACAGAGACAAACCACACACGGGGAAAGTAAAAGATTACTAATGTTGAACCCGGACTGCAGCAGAGAAGCACATAGCCAGTTATTACTGAAAGTGCTGAGTACTACTTGAAGTGAGACCGTCCTCTGCATGAGTTGACTTGACACAAAACATACAAGAAGCCACCAGGAAATGAAATCACTCTCTCCTGAGCTCTCGTTTTACATCTAGCTTCTTAAATAGATTGAATTAAAATCCTGGATCTAATTTGCTTATGCACAGCATCCTATTTTACTGTTCCTAAAAAGAATAAAATGTAGTTTCACAAAATAGAGTGTCTGTAAAGTATTTTAAAAAACCTTCACATGAAAAGCATTGTACCTATACACAAATACTGGTTTGTGGGGGAGTGGAATAATTTCTTTCCCTTTGCACTGTCATGAAATCCCACCTTTATAGACTATCACATACACAGCAATGATTGTAAAGTAAAATGTAAAGATAGCATAAAGGTGAATTTAAAATAATCTTATTTATGTTGCTTTTATATCGTACTGAAAACAGCAGACACACTCACTGGCAAATAAGCTTAGTATTAAATTATTATTAATCACTGCAAGATTAATCAGAGAAAAGACTGAAAATAGCAGCCTATCAAACAAACGGCATATGCTCAGCAGTCTCTCACCTCAACCTGAGAGGTGCAAGTAAACAACCCTCTCATCATGGGGGAAGAAAAATCCTGTTGTGTAACACTGAGGGACCACCTGGCTAGTCTCAGGAAGTTTGGTAAGCATTTTGGATATACACAGTGCTAAAAAACATATTAATTTCCTTTCATAAAAGTAGGCAGAGGCCATTAACTTAGATGAGCCTGTGCAGCTGAACGAAGGCAACCCGTTCTGCTGTCCACACGGCAGAGCGGAGAGCTACCTCGACACTCAAGGTTACCCAGACTCTCCCACCAGTCTTGAACTTGGGGGATCCAGAACAGCCTTCACACAGTTTTCCTGTGTAAAACACCTTTTCCTTCTTCATTTCTGCTAACGGTGCCTGCTTGTCTGTGTTGTTTAGATATTCAGGGCAAGATATTCCTCTGCTTTGGGATTTATGGTGGCCTTGCAGAAGCAGCAGCCTGGCTTATGCAGGCATCAGAAATCATTATAGTGCAGCAGGGGTACAACTGTATTTCCTTCGGAGACTGATTTGTTCTCAAGGAGCTTAATTTATTGAACGCATTAAAATTCTGTCTCAGTTGTACCTTGCTTTGGGAGGTGGGACCTATGATTTAAATAGAAACCATACTTGGAAGTGGGATCCAAATTAGAGCATGTTTAAGTAAGGAACTCCCCAAAGAAAACAAGAGGGCATGACAATATTCTCTTATTTTCAACCTTAATGAATGTAGCTGCTGTTCAAGCCGTGCCTGCCTTTCTCTCAATACTGCCAGGAACACCATCACCCCTAGATTTCTGAGGGATTAGAAGTCAAACGGGGTCAGTATTTTTTTCCTGGGTAAAAGTTGCCTCTATATTTTCTCCCAAACCAGCTAAGGAGTGACGGGGAACATTTAGGCAATGCACCAGGGCTCAGGTCGGGATGTGGAACTTGTGGACAGCCCGACGGCAAGGGGCTTGAGAGGTTGCCGACCCCAAACACTGAGCACAAGCCGCCAGCGTTGGCAGGACCGGGGTTTGCTCCGTGTGCCGCTGCGGCCCGAGCGCCCTGCAGGATATTCGCCCTGCAGCAAAGCGTGAGGTTGGATTTTGGTGGGGCACGTGAAGGGCCGGTAGCATCAGAAGAATCACAATCCAAGGATTTTTCTAATGCGGCAGTCAAAACTGAGTTACTTTTAATAGTAAAAATCACTTTAAAATCCATAGGTATGAAAACATTCTTCTGAAAACTTAGTCATGCCAGAGGTCAGAACTCAGGCTTGTGGTGGAGCTGAGGCTCATACACTCCAGATGTTCTTGGATGGACTTTCTCTAAAATAAAGCACTTATAATGCTTTCCAGATTCCTCCAAGAGTTATTATTACAATAATTATTTTATGCAAAGCCAGAGAAAAATTCAAGCAACTCACGAAAAAACGTTAACACTGACTGCCCTGAAATCACCCATTTCATGAAATAATTTTTTTTTCCAAAAATAGTGCTCTTAAAAGCTTCTGCACATCTGCTTACAGACTCATTTCCCCAGACACCTTCCTAAGCGACATTTGCTGTACATATTCAGGCTGCAGCACAACCCTTCTGCACAAATTCGATGTCCTGCTCGTATTTGCACATTAATAACCTGCAGAATAAGCTCTTTCTGTACAAGTTAACTCTGTGATTCAGCCGCGGTTCAAGCTGCCCAAGACCAAGAAACCCGAGGAATGTTTGTAATCCCCAGGAGCTCCTACTCCCTCCGTGCCAGCTGACCACAGCTTCTTTCCTACGAGGCCTCGTTACCGGTTAAGCCCTTGTCTTAGCAGGGCAATACTGGGGCCTCACATGAGGAATCCCGATCACAAAGAGTTAAGATGTTTCTTGACAGGGTTGTAGCTGCTTCATGCACTGGTTGTCCAACTAGCCCTGTTAAAGGGATGACTTATTCTAACATAGCAATTCCTGAACTGTGACAAATTACAGAGTAGGCTATATATTAAAAAATAAAAGGAGAGGAAATAAATAAAAGAAAAAAATAGGAGGAAATCTTCTCTCACTGACATGGAACGCTCCAAAGGTATAAACGTACTTCAGACACAGACAAATCATTCTTGCAGCGATGGGCTGAAAATTTCAAGAAGAGCACTGCACAGATTCCCAAAGCTGCCCCTCATGTGTGAAAGCCCCCAGGGCAAAACTGGCCCGAGGACTTTGGCTTAGTTTTGTTATTAAATCACATCCCATCCACCCACTCCACGGCCACATCTGGGTACTTCCACCTACCTGCTCCACGGCATGGGATCTTGCCATTTATTTCACTCTAGAAATAACACGTTCCTACCGCTCAGCATCCACAGGCCTCTCAAGGAGGGCTCGAAGAGCACGGAACGGACTCGGGAGAGAAGGAGGGAACAGAGCCCATGGACAGGAAGAAATGGGGGCACTGAACTATCCCTACAGCTACGTCACCAAAATACAAAACCTCACAACAAGAGTTCTGTGATGTGAACCATACTGCACTTAAACACAGGCACTAAACTCTTATTAAAAATTATTATTCTGTTGGCTTTTCAAATCACTCAGATGTAACCAGTTTCTCGGTCCTGGTATCTGTCACGGAGGTTGAACAGGGGAAATATTTGCACTGATATTATACATGGAGTGAAAGACATGGAAACCTGTTCCACAGAATAAGCAGCCTATGGAACAGATAAACAGAGCAAAACATTTACTTCGACAGCATGGTCAAGAATAGTATTTATTCCATAAATGGATTAAAGTCATTAATCAACAACAGCATTAGAGCAATCTAATCACATCACTTGTTCTCACGTTTTTTATTGGAACAACAGGAACAACAGCTAAAATAATAACTTGCATTTGTCATGAGAAGTAAAATAAGCCTTACCTGTATACAGCTATACTACTACAGTTACACCATCCTAGGTATCTTTCACCCTATATGTTCTTTTGGAAATAAAAGGAGATGGGGAAAAAAAAATGGTTGAATTTCTTACTATGTTTGCAGGTGTATGGCTCAATCTATAGCCCCTTTAAACTAATGTTTTATGGGTATAACACTATACAGAGCAATTGTTTATACTACAAGCAAATGAAAGTGTGATTAGATAATCTAATTATGCTGCTTTCCAAACAGCCAAACAACAACAACAAAGTGAAGACGACTCATAGTATTAGCCCTGCAGCACCCTGTATTTTCCTTTAGACAGGATGCAAGAGTTTATCCAGGAGAAATTCAAGAGACTTATGAGCAGTCATCCTAAATCAGGCCCAAGGGTTCTCTGGATCATTTTGTTTTTTTGTAAGTGACTTACGGGCAGACCTATACAGGATAAATGAAAACTGGGCAAACGCATACAGTATTTTCCCAAATAATCTCCTAGTCTGGAATTAATTTCAACTCAGGTGACTTTCTGATCACCATTTGATTCGTTTCGTGTGCTTAGTAACCTCAAAGGAATTGTCTGCCATTAACTTCTTTGGTCCCATGTTAGCATCTCCATCTAAGCAGTTTTACAGATCTGTTTTCTGTTGTGTAAAAAAAAAAAACACATGGACTGTGCTTTTGAGGTATATCCATATAGATATATCTCTATATAGATATATCCATACATATAGATGTATCTGTCAGTTCAACTGGACCCTCCTGTAACAGACAGTGAAACTCTGGTCCTTGCTTAGCCTCCCCACGGATCTCATGACTTTGCAGACTCCGACTCCCAGGTCATAACTTTTCCAAACACAAGTTGCCTTTCTTGCCAACTCCTATCAGGCCAGTCTGTTCTAACACTGATCACCATGCTGACATTTTCACGAAAGTCTGTCAGAATCCCATGTTCTAGCTCCTGGCTGGACATGGTCATCTCAGAGTTCATCATTTCCTACACAAAGCTGGACTCTTCCTCCACTCACACTGCAGCAGATTTCACTTTACATTGAAACTCCTTGGCCATTTTATTGCCTTGTCAGTCTTGCAAGAGCCTTCTGTACTCAAGACTGGCCCTCAATCTTGCCATGTGGAACAGGATTGATCATCAATGCTTTCTCATCCTGCTGCTCTTCACCTTTTTCTAGGAAATCTCAGTGAATTGAATAGGTCCTTGCACAGCCTCTCCACTGGTGACCTCCTTTCATTGCAAGAGCTGACCGTTTATTCCTACCACTTCTGCCTTTCTCCAAACAATTATATTTCCATGCAAGGATGTTTCTTATGCCAGGGCTTCTTGTTTTTAAGTCTCTGGTGAGTGACTCTTCTGTAGAGTTCCAAGTTGGCAGCATCATCTTATCCACAATTGCTGACTCCTTATGAGAGAAATGCTGACTTGTTGTAACAGAGTTATGAGCACATGTTGATTCTCCCTAAGCAAGTAACACCCATCCAGGGGTAGGACCACGCTTGACATGGTGGGCAGTAACACAGATCCACTTTTGTGGGTGCAAGTCACCACCGCCACCAAGGAATAAAGAACTGGTTACTGTCATTGAAGTGTCCATCTGCAAGAAAACTGTTGAACTTGAGCTGGGAAATAGTGTTTAGCAATCTGGCATGTAATGCCATTAAGTTTCAATACTCTGGTCCTGAAAGAATATTGGCCAATATGTGTGTATTCATCAACAAAAGCTCAGACCTACAACAAATTAAGTTATTAGTCAGGAAGTGATTATCTTCTATATCTAATCTACATAGCAAATTAATGCTCTTCTCAGTTCTCGTACTTCCACTCTTTCTGCTCTATTCTTCAGTAGAGCTCCCTGCAAACAGGGTTAACAGGGTCTTATTTTCTGTCACATGCATTTTCTAAAAGTGATTGTAAAGGACACACCAACGTCATCGAGCATGACTTGAATTTAAATTTTCTTGATCTTTTCTGAATATAAGAACTGATACTAAATTCATCATCTTCAAATGTATCCCAAAAGAAAATATTTTTGTCAAGCATACTATTTATCATTTTCAAAAGAGTATTACATTGAAATTAGTTACTATTTTGTGCATTAAATAGCCTTTTAAACTCAGGGAAGTCCACCCTGACATACAGGGTGGACATACAAACATACAAACTTTTAATGGCTCGGGTCAAAGGTACCACTTTAAGTGACTTCTCAGACCAGAAGCAAGTCAGCAACTCAGCAGGTGCAGAAGCCAAGGACAAGAAAAGATTTTGACACTACAGAAGCCTATTGAAGATTGTGTAACTGAAAACAGATTGTAAATAACAGGAAAAACTTCCCCAAAACAAAGTCATGTGACTGGGGAATAGTGAAGGGAAATAACAAATCCCCGCTACTTAGGATATTTCAAACAAAGTGGAAAAGACTGTGAAGGGAGAAATTCTGCTCAAGGACACATGCAGCATAGAGCGTTTAATCTAACAGGTCTTCTCCCTTTTTTTTACTTCTTGATTTTTATTTAATAGCTTCACAACAGAGTTTAAAGTGGCTGAGCTGTGCATCCTGCAAAACCCAAGCTTCAGTTGGGGCTTGGCGGGGAGCAGGATTTTGTTTCCTTGGTTGTTCATAGGAGAGACAAATCATGTTTGCAAATGGAATATACTACACTAACCAGGGAAAGTGAAAGCCTGGAAATTCTCCAGAGATGGTCTTTGAAAAACCTACTGTACTTTATAATAAGTATAACTCAGTAGAAGTTAGTAGAAGTTATACTTACTATAACGTGTAAGTTATATATAATAATATATAAGTTATACTTGATCTTTCTACTTGTGAAAAAAAGAAAGAAAAAGCCTTGCCCACTTCTTAATTCTAGGACAGGCCAGATGGCTCCCATCACTGCAATTCCTTGCTCCCTGCATGCTTTTTGTTGCTCTAACTCATTTGCGAACATGTCCACAGACCAGTTCACTAGAAGCAGCTGTCTGCCATCCTTAAAGTGATGGATGTCCAGAAATTTCAGAAATTAAGAGCTTATAAAATATGCTGCTGTTTTTGTCTCTGTTTTCAGTTACAACATACAGTTTTTTTTTTTTTTTTTTTTTTTTTTTTTTTTTTTTTTTTTTTTTCTTTTTCTTTTTTTATCACCTTAATTTTTTTTTTTCT
>VWPW01022465.1:77865-113345 GCA_013389825.1 Crypturellus undulatus
TTTTTTTTTTTTTTTTTTTTTTTTTTTCTTTTTATTCACTGTGACTATGTGGAACACCTGAATATTTTGCTTTCCTTTTGTGGTCACACTGAAACACACGAGGTCATCAAGGAAATGACTGCAAGTGCTGCCAGGGGAAACACAAACATATCTATAAAAAAATACTCCACCTGGCAAAAACATTTCTACTCTGCATCAGATGTGTCAAGCACTGGGGTCTAGTCCATGTCCAAACAGAAGAGTGCAGATATTATTTTAGTCACACAAAGAACTTTTAGTAGTTTGCCATGTTTTTCAGGGATTGGAAAAATATGCATATAGCACTGTATAATAAACACATAAGACCAATACAGCACCATATAATAAATCCTGGAATGACAAAGACACCTTTGACATGAGCACTTCTCTCCCATGTTACACACGTGATTTTTATAATAACTTTATTGAGAAAAAAAAGTCCACTTGCCCTATATTCACAGGAATACTGCTATCGGATCAATGCTGCTCCAGCCGACCCCCTCATCCCGTGAACGGTGCATACACCTCGATTCCGCAGCTTTTTGCTTGCAACGTTTCTGTGCTGCCCAAGGTAAGTCTGTGAGTTACTAGTAGTATTTGTTCTTTTGTCAAGTTGAGAGAATTCCCTCATGGAATTTTAACTGGTTTGTTTATATTATAATACACAAAGCATTACCTGCTTTGCCTTCTTTTATCCTAATAACATCCTCTTGTAAAGTAATAAAAATTAAATCTGAAATTACTGTGTAAGTGTCCTTATGAAGAGTTAATTTGAATTACTTCAATCTATTAAGATTTTGCTTCAAAAACTCTTAAATAATTTTGATCACAGCCCATTGCCAGCCCTCAAAATTACATGTGCCAAAGACTCTTGCTGAATTTTGGAAAAAAATAAATTCCTTGGAGCAGCTACAAGCTACGTCCGACAGCCTCACAGATGTGTGGATGCAGACACACAGGCGCACTGAATTGCATTTACCAGGCCAGAGAAGCCAGCAATAACGTAACACGCTAATAACACATGTCTGAGAGCGCTCTAGGAACCTTCTCTTTACTGGGCAAAATGCCACTCTCCCCGTGCAAAGTATTTAGCCATAAAGGGTAAGAGAGAGAACAGAAGTGAACTCTATGCACACAGCACAGCGAAACTCAGGGTATGCACGCATATGATGGGACATGTAAATATTAAGAGGGTTACTTCTTGGCTTGCAATTTCAGCTTAAGAACTCATTCACTATTTCAAGGGTGTAACAAAACTTTCTCATCTTTGTCATAAATTTCTGTTCAAGGAAGAAAAACATAGAAAGGAAGAAAACTCTCAGTACAAATCCTTTGACTTCTCCTGATCTGAGAGCCAGAGAAATCTGGGATGCCAAAAGACCCACCGGCTGAGCTGAGCAGGGAAGGTGCAAATAGTCTTTGATGCTTTATTTCAGTTGGCCCTGGAGACAAAGGCAGCAGCATGAACCACAGATCCTTCAAGCACAGGAAAAACCTTGAAATTCCAGAACTCAAAACCAATTTACAGGAAACCACGTAGCACTATTTCCCATTTCCATAGAGTCACTTACAGATTCCTAGAAACAAAGAGGCAAAAACAACATGGGACACACTTTTCTTGAGCAATAACAACAGCGGTCAGAGGACAACCCAGTATTAAAGTATTTACAGCTTCAGACATCCAAGTTGACATTTTGGGCTGACCCCAACCCCATGCATGGGTGATACCTTTCAGGCTGCCTTTCTGGGATTTGCAGGCCCGCATGAGCTGTCCTGGATTTCCCTTGGGTGTGCGTGGACCATGAGCGTATCCCAGAACCCGTCCCCTAGCCCGCACCTCAAGCCAGGCACAGCAAGTGCCCTTCAGTAGGTTTATACACACACACAGCCTGACACGCTGAGGTCACATACCAACACTCAGTTCACAGTTTTGTCTACCTAGGTGACAATCCTACTTAAACTACTACAATAATTTTAAAGAAATAAAATATTCACATAATACATTACATTCCCTAAATATTGATAGAACTATTGGAAATCCCTGACACCGTGTTTGCAAAGAGCGCTTGCTGGAAGGGAGCAGCACGAGCTGCTCCAGCAGCACAGAGGACTCTTCACAGTCTGTGCTGGGCCGGCCAGCTCCAGGACTCTGCACGCTGGAGGAGGAGAAATTTGCCTTCTACAGAAGAGAGGATAAGGCCTTCAATTCCAAAACCTTGAACAAAATTAGTTCATTTCACTGCTTACAAAATAACACTTCGGCTACTTTTAAACGTCAAAGTTTTTATACGTTTTCTTCCTTTATTTGGTACACTGCAACAGTAAAAACAAGTGAACATTCTGTGCACTAGATAAGCACTTTCATCTAACTACAGTTTGACACAGGAAAGAGGAAACCCAAATTCACCATTTTGCACTTCCACTGAAAAAAGCCAGGAACGCTTTGGCATGAATGAAAGCAAAGTTATGTAAGTCTCAGCAAAAGCAGAGCAAAACAGTGAATCCACCTGATCACTAAAAGTGCCTTTTTTTTTTTTTTTTTTTAACATATGCGGATACATATACACACATGCCTACACACACAAATAGCAAATCAATGTTTTCATTGATTTCAACATGGTTATTTTCTTTAAAAGTTTGATTTTCCTAAATCCCCAAACAAAATCTAGTTATTGAAGCAAGGCTTTTTGCACATTAAGTTAGATCTTTTTCACTGGGATCCATCCCACGTCTAACAAACACTTTCTCTAATATTAGGTATTGAATGGTGTAAATTAAGGCTTGAAAGACACCCTTCCCTAACACAGTACCTATATTCAAAACAGCCCAATGTTCTCAAAAGAAAAAGGTTTCGAGTAGGATGGAAAACACTGGCAGCAACTGACGCACGGGTGATGTGTCCGGGGTGACACGGCTGACACACGTTAAGTGCTCGGATTTAAGGACAGGTCTCCAAGCGCCCGATGAAGTGGGTGACGCAGAGCAATACGAGAGGCTCCAGGCGGCAGAGGCTACGGAGAGGGTGAGGCCGTGGCTCCAGCCGGTCCCGGCTCTAGAGCACAGCAGGGTCGGCAGCACCACTGGGGAAATGAGACCAGCGCTCCCAGGAAAGCAGGAGCCACTGAACAGCGTGAAGCCCCTACAAACTGCACTCTGAAATTTCCAGGTGCTGGGATTGCGCCTTCAACTGTCCTCATAAAGCAGGGCTTTCAGTACGTATTGGACTGTCAAATATCCACTATTCACAAGCCTGAATTACTCTGAAATAGTCCATTGTGCAGCTTCTGCCCACCACTTGCAGTGACTCATATTAACACAGCATAGATCTAAAACTCAAGAACACAAGAGATCAATATTTGGTTAATAGCGACAGTAAGAAAAAACAGTCTTATGGTCTTGAGGATTTTCTTTCAGTTGTTTTTAGCTTCACAAGCAAGTTTTCCCAAAAAGTTTGCTTTGGATATCAGAAAACTAGTTTTCTTTCCAGCTCCTCCTCTGCAGCTCCTCTGGAATATCCATACTGAGGAACACCAAGGACTAAACCAAGACCCCTGCATTTTTCCCACAAGCAATGACAGAAGAATGAATCACAAACAAAAAAAACAACTACAGAAGTGTTCTTATTTCTTTGGTAGCAAGTAAAGAATCAATAATAACATAAAATACGTATTACAGAAAATCTCTGAAACCCCCTTCAGAATTTAGTTTTCACTGTCTCAGGTGCTTCAAAATTGTGAAGGACTCTAAAAAAGAAAAATAAATCAATACAACCCATAAGATACAAAGGTGTAGAAATTGAATTTTTTTTTTTTTTTAGTACAAGTGTGGTAGCAAACAATTGGATAAGTCCAATGAGTCTTCATATGAGGACCAAGTATGTTGCAAATCTAGTTTTTCTAAATGTGCCTTTGAATAGGGCATGTGGTAAAAAGAATGAATGGCGAAGAAATTGTTTTCTAGTGGTCATTTTTTTTCTCCTTACAAATAAGTAACTTTTATTACAGGTATGTGATTTAAATACATTTTTTTAAAAACAATTTCTGAAAATCTGTTTTGCGCCAAATGCCACCGGATTGGGGAAGCTAAAGAAACACAACAACACCCAGTGCTCAGCAAACACAACCTCTGATGAATATTGGAAGGACTTTGCTTAGAGTAACTTCAGCTTCATTAGATCACTGCAGCAAAGTCATTTTAGGTTATTCCTGGTTTGGAGATACTGGAGACAAAAATCCCACCAAGTCCTGGCAATGCTCAGGCTTAGACGCTGGAGTCCCTAAGGAGAAAAGTCATTAGAATAAGACGGCGCTGGCACCGAGCTGCCGCACAGCTCCACCAGTGCACTCACTTGTATCCAGGCCAGTGCCAACAACCCTCCCAACAAGGCAGAAGGGATCTGCCAAAACCTGACGTACATCCACGAAACACTTCATGACTGTTTCAAAAAACAACATGATTTAGGAAAGCTAAAACAACTACTCTTAGGAACACCAGGAGAAGGTCCTTCTCTATTAGGACACAAGATAGGAAATTCTATTAAACAAAAATAATCAACTACAAACAAAGATGATTTCCTAAACAAATATAGCTTGCAGTTAAGAAACTGTAAAAATCACCATATGTGGACAACTAATATGCTAAAAGAGTAGGAGACTTGTTGCCCTACAAAATAAGGTACCAAATGCCAAAAAGGTTCCTGCCTACATTCCGATTTTAGCAGCAGAAGTGAAAAATAATCAAAAATTAAGGCTGTAATTGCCAAAAAGAAGCGCAGACGTACAACATATAAAAGAAATAATCAAGAAAAAGATTAAAGGCACCCACTATCATAAGAATAGAAACAACATCTCTAGAAGCCCTGAAGGACTCCTTATGGAAGAGGAGGAGAATAAAAAAAAAAAAAAAAAAAGAAGCTAATCAAAGAGGAGGATGCAGTCACTATGAATCTGATCATTTTGGCACAGAAATGGTCTTACCAGGATTGGCAGAAAGAGGCAAGAGGAACCAGTAAGGGATGAGGAGGTCCCACTCTTGCCTTTCCCATTCCCAGCCTGCATCCAAAGCCCCAGCTCCCCTTGGCGCAAAAGGCAGTTGTGTCACTTGAACACTTAGCAGCTAGGGCGCACGGGAGAGCAGTGGCACTGCGGTAGGTGACGCTAATTCACCAGCTTCCAAAGGATTTCCATCAAATTCACTGCTGACGGCTCTGGCAGATTTTTTTTTTTTTTTTAGTCAAAGTGGAAAATATACAGTCTCAAGTTGCCCTTTATTTTCCAGGTCTGCCTAGAGTCCTTTGGTTTTGTCCTTCCCTCCCATCCGTTCATGCTGTAGAACTCTCTGGTTGCCTCTCTCCAAGACTATATTCCCCAAACATGGGCTGTTTAAACTTCCTGGATGCACATTTGACTTCTACAAATGAAACAATAACAAAAAATAAAATCCTTTCTTCTTTCTCCATATACTATATGTGTTATATAACAGCTTCTATGCTACTTCTACTCACATAACTTCAAACTCCCACAGAGGAAGGATCTTGTTTTCTATTTCAATACCCTACCATCCAAGATTTAGGGTAAATACTGTTTTAAAACAAAATTCCTACATATCTGCACTCTCTTTCAAGATGATCAAAAACCCGTTAGAAATTTTAAGACAAGAACTTTTATTTTATTCATTTACCCACTGCATCTATGGGATTCTTAAATTCTCAAAGCCTTTGGAAAACCAAAAAGAGCCCAAGGGTACAGACAGTGAGGGAGCACATTATTTTAGTAACCAGAAACTATGTATGACAGACCTGTCTAGTTTTATTTTTAGCACAACATAACTGTTAGTAGAAAGACTGCTCTTTAACACTGGGAGGAATGTAATGCAGAATTTATTTTAACCATATAGTTCTAGTAGGTCATAAAGATTGTATCATTATCCTCCTTGGACAGTAATTGGCAATACGATGACATGATCTTCTCAGTTTTTGTTTCACTGCAGACTTAAGAGGAAAGAAATGCTGACCATTCAACATGTTGTTTATTTTATATTCAGCTTTCTTGAACTGTTCTTCTGCAGCAGCAATGCTGATGATCATTATTTTAGCAATCATAATTCTAAGGGAAATCTTGCTCTATGTAAACACATGATCATGACCATCACATTATGCATTTGAATTTAGTTTTGAAAATAATGCAAAATGATGCAGAGGTGAAAGGCTGATCAAGGAACACATGAGACTACTGCTGTAGGGGGTGGCTGACTCAGTGCCACCTCAGCAGATAAGGCTGAGGCTCCTGTCAAGGATGAGCTGGGACAATCTGACCCCCATTACTAGATGAGCTCTGTCCAAGGGTACCCAGGAGAGAGCTGGCCAACGTCAGAATTGGACCATGATCATCTCTAGGAGATGGTCTGGGAGATTAAGGGTGCCCCCAATGACTGTAGAAAAGCAAATGCACTACCCATCGTCAAAGACGACTGAAAGGGTAATTCAGACATCTACTCTGGTCCCTGAGAAAAATCACGGAGTGAGGCCTCCTGGAACACACTGTCAGGTGCATAAAGCAAAAGGCAATCAGAAACACTCAGTACAGACTAACGAAGGGCAGATTGTGTCTTCTACGCTAAAATAACTATACTGAAACAAGAGAGAACAGAAGAAAGTTTTAGCTCAGCTTTAGCAAGGTTTTTTACACTGACCCCTAAAATACGAAGGTGTTGAAGTCATGATGTTGTAGATTGCTTGGGAAACAAGCAGGTGGCTGAGACACTGCTGGGAAGGCTGCGCTTCAAGGCCAGCGGTGAATGCTGCTGAAGGCCAGTAACAAGTGGAACAGGGGTCTACCCTGGGGCCTGTTCCATTTGTGTTAGTGATGCAAAGAGGAGGATGGAGTGCACGCTCATCAAGCTGTAGATGACACCCAACAGAGACAACACCAACTGATACGGGCAGGGCTGCCACCCAGGGCAACCCAAGCAGGTGTCAGGAACAGGCTAAGAGCCACCTCATGGAGTGGATGAGGTAAAAATGAGGAGCCCTGCACTGCAAGAGGAATGAGAGGGAATGTTATGGACTGAGGACTGAAAGAATGGGGATCAACTGCTGAAAGGACCTGCGAGTCCAGATAAACAACCGTTTGAACATGAGCCAGCAACGTCCTTTAATTGCTGCCATTCTCGGTCTTACAAAGGCTTACTTATTCTCTCTATTCCCTGCCTCTTCAGTATTTGACTTTGAAACCTTAATAACATTATTTTAACAGCTCTTTTATGCAGCGAGGTGGCCTTGAGAGAGAAAATGACATCAACGTGCAGAGGTCCTATACAGTTACTGATAAAATCTGTTCTCAAAACACACTCACTGTGCTCAAACAGAACCAAAGTAGAGAGGCTGCAGGGAAGAACTGAAACCATGATTTCTGTGCCTGTAATGAAGCTGCAGTTGGCACATTAAGGGACACACTCTACCAAACATACTGCAAAAGTAAATACTGTGTTCACAAAAAGGTGCCATATGATGATGACTGTCATGAGAAATGGCACTCATTCACCAGAGTTGTTCCTTGAAGTGGTACCAGGTCTGTTAAAAACCAAGTAATTGCAAAGTCCCAGGAATGCAGGGTAACTGCTGTTTGACTTTTTTAGGACTGCAGTACTTTGCACACTAAAACAAATCAAATTTGTGCAGGCTGAAATAAATTTGAATGCTTTAGAGACAGCAAATGTTCACATACATTTGGAAGGGCCTACTGTTACAAAAATGCGGTAAAAAAGCGTATACTGGGCATATGCAATAGCCAGTCTCTGAAGACATAACTGCTGTTTGCAAACCAAAGCAATCCACCCAGGAGGCATACTCATATAAACACGCTTTCTTTTAGATATATAGATAGATACGTACACACAGAGACTCTTACTTTTGCTTTTAAGCCAGAAGCCTACTCGGAACGCACAGAAAGCAGCCGTGCGTGCAGGACGCATGATTCCCTGGGAAGCCAAGGGGAGCGACCCCAGAGCTCTGCCCGCGGCCCCCACCCACGCGGGGCGTCTCCTGGCAGGAAGCAGAAGCTGCGGCACAAAGAGGAAGTCGAGGTTAAACCTGGAGCATCTGGGGGAAGGGAGGGAGGGAGGACGGACCTTTAGCACCAGAGCCTTCACCAGCTCCCTTCAGCCTTCTGATCTCCAAGGCCCTTTGTAACACGCATAAGCAAACTAGGCTAAGCAACAAATTCTAGTTTTCCAAACACATTAATATTACTTCCAAGCTTTATGTGTATTAAAAAAAAAAAAAAAAAAAAATCAAGCTTAGACTTGTTAAATGCATACTTAAGCTTTAAACCACACATGACGCTAAAGGCAGCTGAATTCGTCGAAGAGAGAACGGAGACTACTTCTTGTGTTCTAAGATTTTGAAATACCTGCAAAATCCCTCTTTTCTCTTTAGCTAAATACCTGCTTAGCAGAGAATTTTTTCCCACAGTAAAACTAATCTCTTAACATAAAAATCATAAACATTCACAAATCAAGCTTTCAAAAAGGAACCTTTAACATACACCTGAGCAAAACTTGGCAGAACACAGCATACTACTGTTAAGATAATGATCACTTCACAATTAAAAAAGGAAAAAAAAATGGTTATTAAAGCAGATATTTGGATTATCAACTGATTCACCTTTAAAATCTGACATACTCCATTATTCAATTTTCATTGTTCTTGAATAAAAAGCACACAACTAAACTTGCCCAATCTGAAAATCTACTCCTTCAATATTCAAGGAGCAAGACCAGTTTTGCTTCCTGGAGCCTCAGTGTACATTCCAGGCCTTCTTACACTTTGAGCAAATGGAAATTAAAAAAAAAAATTAATGGTGCTTTTATAGAAGCTTAGGAACTGTGATTCAACATCTTTAATATGCTCAAGTACATACATAACACGATGCAATCAGCAGCATCACTCATTAAAACCTCTGTACTTCATTTACTGGTCTTTATGCACGTATCTATGTATAGATCCGAAATTTTAGTGGACTATATTCTAACCTGTGCCAATTCTAACTGCATGGAAGTGCATGCTTCTCAAATACCTCCTTTTCTGTCTATCCACACAACCAAAGTTCCTGTACAGACTCTTATTACCTTGTGCCTTGGCTTATGTTGGTCCTGGCAACCAGCAAGCCTGCCCCACTGAGACCCATCCCATACACTTCTGAAAAGAGTTTTATCTTGCCACATCTCTTTGTATTCCTTCACCAGTTTCACTATCTAATACCTCAAACACCTTCCTAGCTTCCCTTTTAATAGCCGTAAAGGACCTTTGATACTGAATCAACAATAAGCAAGCACAAAGATCCAACTTTGCAGTCTCCAAACAGCTCGTCAGGCACTTTATATATTTTCAAATGAATATGAGCAGCTTTCTCACATAATCCTCATCATTAAAGGCATTCCTAGATTCACAAATTTCCTTCAAATTCCTTTTCAAAAAGTCTTATTTGGACCTAAGTGACAAAAGATGTGCTCAGTAGCTCCAGATGAGGATTTTTCCATGAATATAAACAATGGTTTTTTGAATTCAGGTTTAGCAATATCATGTTCTCAAGAAAAAGAAAAAAAAAAAGGAGTTTAACCACATATCCCAGGAAGAAATATCTGTTTTTATTTTGAATATCTTTTTATGCTTCTGTGAAATGTCTTCAGTCTGTGTTACAGAAACACTGCACACACTGCATTGACCTTTACCATAATGCTCACAATTTTGTAAACCTCTTCCATGATCTTCCTCAACTGCAGTGGGACTCCCTCCCCAAACTGAAGACACTGCTTAACAAAATTCTTCTGCGACTGATTCAACTGTAGAGAAAAGCTTGCTTTCCTTCAACAGGGAACCTCAGGAGACATTTTTCTCTTTAGCAGGATCAGCTTCTGGGGTTATTCTACCTGAAGGACGCACGATGCTGACACACACAAGTCAAAGTATCAGTGCTACCAATTTCTACTGCCAAGGTAAGAGACGCACCGTGTCACCCAATGCTGTCCAAGGGGAACGTCAGCAAGCAAAACTAAAGACTGTTCAACCTCTCCTCAGCTGCTATGGCTATTCAGGCTCTACATCGAGTCTCACTACCCTAAAAAAAGGATTAGTCTCTGTTTCTCAAGGGCTAAGCTTTACTGAGCACGCAGACAGCTGTGCCAAACCTGCAACTTGCAGGGAAGCCACAGACTCAGTTCCTCCGCACTTCAGTATGCAGGATATAAATAATATACTATAATATAAATATATGCGTGTGTGTGTGTGTGTGTGCGCACAGAAGAATACAACAGCTGTTGTTAGAGCTGGATCTGACTCCCACTCCAATTCCAAATTCTGCAACTGCAGGGAAGAGAAAAAAAAAAAGGTGATCAAATTCCTTCTATGAGGAGCAGAGAGGAATGGCTGTTTCAGAAAGCTCAACACGCACATTTCCCCTAACTCACTAAACATGAGACTTCCCCATGACATCCACAGCACAGCAGTAAGATCCTAACGAACTAGTATTTTTAATTTCGCGTCAGGAAATCCATTTTTAGTACAGATTTGAAGTGAACCAAGAACACAAATTAATGAGATTCTCTAGCACTGGTTTTGCTTTCCTTGAAGTGCAAACCTGTGAGAACTGCGGCAGAAAGACAGAAAGGTTTTATGGTTTCACTGCTCTACAGCTAAATAATTTTATACCCTTTTCTGAGATGTTTCACTGCTGTTTAAAGAAGTACTGCTTTCCGATTCACAGGTATTTCCAAACCCCTAGCCACAATCCACTACTGTTATTTTTCATTCTCCAAAAGAAGCAAGGTGATCATTAACTACAGCATAAGGAAAAAAAAAAACAAAAAACCATGCTGCCTCACTAAGTTAACATTGCAAATCCAATAAAAATAATCACTTCAAAAGTTTTTAAATCATTCACATCATTTTATCTTTGATGTCTCTCATAGTTTCCCTTATTACTCTTAGCCATTTTGTCATGTTTCTCTTAGCAAGGCCTGCACGAGATGACCTAGTTTATTTGTACTCCTCCCAAACCGTGAAGTAAAGCACGTTAACATACACCAAAGGGCCCCAGTCGATTTGAAACAAGTTGTTACCCTGCCAGCTCCTTCCTCCTTTGCCATCCCAGTCTTGACTCCTTCCAGCCCTTTTTTCCTGTTGTTGTCTTGTCCTCGGCTCTCACCACCCAGCATGCTGGGTATGTCCCTACTTTCTCCCTGGGCCGTTGCCGCTTTCTTCTTCCTTTCAGGCCCAGCTTGGCAACACTCAGCAGGTCGGAGTCCATTTTGCAACCCGTTCGAGTGCTCTGGGCATGGGGGAAAGCCCAACTTGTATCTAGGATCAGCTCACTGGAGTGCTGACACCTCAGCTACCCCGCTGCTTGGGCAGAAACACCTGCAGAGGCAGCTCTGGCAGAGGCAGGTGTCACTGCAGGTGTCCTTGGCATACGGCATATTTGAGTTATTTTCAACTAATGCAGCATCTATTGTATGGTAACAGTCTAAAAGTTGTGTAATACAACAGGGAGGGAAGGGGAAAAGAGAGACAACTAACAGCAGCGCTAAAAGCCTTTCAGAACGTTTGTACTCTTGTGCCTTTGTTCTGCTATTCCGAGAAAAACAAAACAAAACAACCCTGCCATAAACTGCCTGGAGCAAGCTATATTCGCGTTCCCTCCGGTTTAATGACTATCCTCACTCCAGAGGCACATGGAACATTGCCCCAGGCCATGCAGGTAGTTATGGAGAGAATGTTCAGTGAACACTTGCTCATCGAACACAGGCCTGAGTGACAGACTGCCGTTCATGCACACCACGACCGTGCACTCGTATGGCGGAACCTCCTGCCTAAACACATCACAAAGTTAGTTCCCGTATTAAGCAAACTCCCCTCTCGTCAGATTTGACAGAGGTTTGAGCTGTCTGGGAGCTTCCAAGGATGCCACGTCTGCCTGCAATAACCAGAAGTCTACGTTCACGCTTGCAAATATGCAGAGACTAGTGGAACTATTTCTACCACACATGACTCAGAAGCAAGAGTGTGAAGCCCACCTCACCTGGCACCCTAATGAACAACACACTGGATCCACAACAGCGACTGCCTCACCAGAGGACAGGGACAAGCTGCAACACACTTTTCCTTTTATATCTGAAACAGACTGACTTGCGAAGGATGCCAGAGGCATGTCATGTCTTATTCTAATATTGGCTAACTGGGATACTTTTCTCCTTGCACTTTGCCCACCAGTAACTCATACTTCCTACAAATGTTGTTCCTCAGTGCAAGATTTTTTTGCCACTAACTCCATGGCCTCTTCCAGCTGAAGTGAGTTAGGTGCTCTCTCAACAAAACGTAAGGGGACACAAATACACATGCAAAATCTCCTATTGCCACTCAATGCTTATTTCCTGTGAGAAGCTCAACAAAATGCTGCAGAAAGTCACACCTGACCAAGAACATGGTCTGCCTAATGTCCTACCATCTACTGCTGCACAAGAAAACCCTGAACGAGAAGTCCCGAGCAGGTAAAACTAATTGGAATGCCCTCTGCACAGACACCACGCTTGGTGTGCTGGACGACACGGGGAGCTCCAGGACCTTTCCCAGTTACCATCCTCCTCCATTCCAACTGTTTTACCCAGCAGCCTCTTCCTATTTTTTGGGGTGAACTACCAAAATTAAAAAAAAAATAAAAATAAAACAACAACAACAACAACAAAAAAAAACCCACAAAAACAAACAACANAAAAAAACCCACAAAAACAAAAAACAACAAAAACACATAATTGAAGACATAAGACACAATTCACAATCCTATGATATATAAGGACAAGTCTGGACTCAGTACTGAATTCTTATAATCTCGCTGATTAAGAAAGGAANCACAAAAACAAACAACAACAAAAAACACATAAATGAAGACATAAGACAATTCACAATCCCATGATATATAAGGACAAGTCTGGACTCAGTCCTGAATTCTTATAATCTCGCTGATTAAGAAAGGAAAATGCATCTCATTTTGAATAAGGTAAATAACTGACACCGTACAGCCAGGCCTCCTAAGTATTTTTTCCCCACTAGCAGGACTGAAAACATTGCACTTTCTAAATGAAATAAAATATTAATAAAGGAACGCATTAATTAAGAGGGGTCCCAGCTGACGGGGCAGTTTGCGAGGCCAACACAGAACCGCACTGCGGGTTCTGAACCAGCATGGTGTTCAGGCGGCTCGTTCCCTACTTTTTAGGGGCAGCTTCCCCTCGCACAGAGTTGCAACTCGGACGACGTGTTCTGTGAAGGAGCCCAGTTACGGCATGCCTAGGTCTGAAACTAGAAATACAAATGACAATAGACCACTATGGTGAACACACACACATATCAGCTACGGAGCTCCAGAGATTCTCTCCCACACACACACACACACACACTCTCCACTTCTAACCTCAAATAAACCAAGGCTTTATGCTGTGACCATCAATACCACTATTTAATCGGACGGAGGCCCCTGTTGAATAATGCAACAGCAAGTCCCCAAAGGGATTCCACTGATTCCATTTGTTGCCTTCAGTTTTGACTATTACGTCTTGCTCAGTAAGGAGGACACGCAGAGAGCCTCCAAAATAATAAACAAAAATCATCACCCCTAACTTATTGTCTCCAACAACATAGAAACAGACTCCTCTACAAGAACAACTCTTAGAAATTTACTGAAACGCTGATAAATGGGCAGCCGGTCTTACACACTGAGTTGCAGACATGGGAGACGGCTCTATAAAAATGCACTAGGCAACACACAGAAGCAAACCTACACAATGTCCTGCGCACCTAGGTTACCCGATGGCATCTAGCAATTAATCTGGTGAAATAAGTAAATATTCCTGAAACTCTCAATAGCTTTCAATGAAATCATTAAATGTTTTTTTTTTGTTGTTGTTGTTTTTCCTCCAGCTGAGTGTGTTCATTGTGAGTAAATGCGTGCTAAGAATAGACCTTTCCCTTTCCACTTGGAAATCATGGGCACTTTGTGTTAAGTCTGGATCATTCTTCAAAAAAAAAAAAAAAAAAAAAAAAAAAAAAAAAAATAAAAAAAAAAAAAAAAAAAAATAAAAAATAAAAATAAAAAAAAAAAAAAAAAAAAAAAAAAAAAAAAAAAAAAAAAAAAGGCTAAATGGACACACCCACTGCCATCCAAAAGGACAAAAAGTAATTTCCTTCGATTGTGGTAGAGTTAAGGAAGGAGTAAAACACTCAAATACAGTATATTTAAATGAAAGTGAAGCACTTCTCATATATTCCTGCCATAATTCCCAAAGGATGAACCTCGCAGTCTTCCTTGGATAATTTCTCACTCCAGAGCCATCCTCAAAGCCAAGTCATTCTTCTCATGAGCTATTTTCCCTTCAGTGATACCTACCCTTTCCCTACTTAAATTCTTTATCAGCTTGTATTTCTGTCCATGCCAGCCTGACCTGTTCACAAAATTTATGAAACTCTCTCTTTATCAGATCTGTCTGCAGCCACCCAAAACATAAGATTTTCTCCCAGTAGAGGCTGAGATCAAAGTCAGGCACGCTGACAGGATGAACTGAGCCACAAACGGAAGCCAATACAGAACGGGACTTCCCAGGCTGGGAAATATGTGCCATCACCACGAGCAGCACATGGACAAAGAAGTCCTTTCTCCTCAAGGAGTTGCTTATTGGCGTACGATGCGAAGCCTGATTTTGGAGGATCAGTTGTTCTAAATCACAAACAGATTCACAATTCAATATCTAAAATGATTAATATCAGCAGAGGATAAGACCTATTATTCTGGGCCTCAGAAGATTTAAGGATACTGGAATTTGAAACTGAAGATACCCAAGAAGGGCCCAGAGCTGGTTACAATATAATATCTGACCAAGTATGACAGTCCAAAAGCACCTTTCTTACTCCTCTATGTACCAAAGTCTGCATAAGAGCTCCCTGTATAAAACTCTGTTTCTAGCCACCTTGATTCCTCTTGGTTGAGCACAGGAGATCAAAGCTGCAGCCCTACCCAAGACAGAGCAAGCCGCTAACAAGTTTTCTGGCCTGAGGAGAGTTACAGATTTAAACCATCTTAACACCTTAAATCTAGCAAGAACCTCTTCCTAAGAGTGATCTGTATAGGGTAGTATGTGCAATTTTCAAGATACATTTTCAATTCTCAGGGCAGACAGTATTACTAGAAAGACAGTTCAGGTCACATTTCCAACATAAAAGGTCACTGCAGTTACTTGACCCAAGTTACATGTCACCAAACTTGACACTGGACAGAGTGAAAGCAGGACACAGGCAGTGCTAAAATACCATTAAGTTGCCACTTAGGCAGGTTGATGAGAGGCCAAAATTTTAGTTACATTACACGTGATTTTCCTAATATTTAAGTAGTTATTTACTTACAATTTCTATAAATTTCATGCCAGTCATAAGAGTTTGGACATTTCACAAAAAAAGAAAATAATACTTCTTACAAAACAATTTTAATAGAAAACTTCCACTGAATTAATTATAAGGACTACAACATAAAAAATAACCCATAAATAATGAAGTGCATCAGTCTTCCTATGTTATCTCCATTCCAGTAATCATACTGGTTCGTGAATAATCCCTACCGCTCAAATTGAAGAGAACACAACCATTTCACTTGCACATACAAAAGTCAGTATCCGCATCCACAGAACATCAAAACAAAGATGCTGACCACGGCCATGAAGTTACCAAGTATGTCTGGGCAGTCTTCAATTCCTTTTTTCCACTTCAAAATAAACATTATAAAAACTTTTTTTTTTTTTTTTTAAATGAAACAGATCAACCTGGCGCGACTTGGAAAGTATTAATTTTTTTTGTTCTGCTCAGTCTGTTTAGGCTGACTTCAAAACAATAGTTCTAATAATATGCTAAAACCAACTAACAAAAAAAAAAAAAAAAAAAAAAAAAGAACATATTTAGAGTATTGTGGAAACATAGCAATAGGTAGATGATCCCCAGAGACACTGTTTTTGGTATAGAATCTGAAGAAAGTCAAAACCCGTCAGTTTGGAATTGGTTATGGAACTGTTAAAATGGAAATAGACTCAGATTTTCTATTTTATTTAGAAAGGTTGAAACTAGAGGAAGAAGTGACAGGCACTGAGTAACCACTACTGCTGTCGCTATCAGTTTTGCGCTCGGGCAGTAATTAGGAGTTTGAATGAAGACACTGAAGCACTATTTTTCCGGTTTTGCTAAATGAACCAAAAATCAGGAATTTAATTTCATTCAAAGAAAGATAGATGATCAATTTCAAAAGGCAAGTATAGCAGAAAAAATCTAGCAATATAAAAGGAGGACATGTGAAAACATACAAGACAAAAGGGTTAGGTAAATCTAAGAGGGTAAGAAAAGCAAAGAGGTGGTAAGGATTCTACCAAACTTTTGAAAAACACTGATGCTATCTGCAAGCTTCTCATAATTTCAGGTGACTCAGGTGTTAAAATGAAAAATGTTGGCACTGATTTCTGAAGCCACAGTAAATGATATTTTCATCATCTGTTCTCCAGCTCCAATGTTAAAAAAGAAATGTACACAAACACACTGAACAAAACACAGGTTCATGTATCTCACAGGACATCGATGATCAGTGACATGAGATTTTTATGACTGTTTATACCCAAGAAAGTAGCTGCATAATGCTCTTCAACATACTGGGATTTTATCTCCCTACCGATATGCCCACGTTTGGCAGTTATTTACTCTTTCACTTTCCTTTACATACTTATATCCAAAATATGGCTTGGTTCTTTAGTGGCTTATGGTGCAACTGTACAAAAGGGGCTAATTGTTTTTAAATAAACTTTATTGAAATTTATTATATGAAAAAGTTATAATTGTATTATTAAATGATCTTATTCAAAGATGCCAGATTCGATGCAAGATGCAAGAATTTTTAGTAGAGATGCCTATCCTGTCATGCCCTTAGAATAAATATAAGGGGATAAACATTCCAATATATTGGATAACACTATGCAACAACTTTCTCATGAAAAATGTAATCAGAAAACTCTCTCATCCCAAGACTTCTATTGATCCTCTGATTTTCCTTTGCTTCTATCCATTACTCCAATACTTTCCATCCTAGCTAGAGGATTCATTAAGTTAAGGTAAAAGATTTTCTCAGTATTTCCACTACAGCACTGCTCAGCCTGTGTGGCATCTGTATTTATACAACTCTAGAACTGGTAGTAAATACAATTTTTGTATTGCCATACTATTATTATTATTTTTTTTTTTGAAAGAAAGAGACATCATTCCTTGTCCCCCCGCTCTTAGCTGGCCACAGCTCCCAGCTCATGACACTGCGTACCACGAGTTCGGAGGCTGACCTGGAAACGTCTCGTGACACACGAAGGGGTGCTCCATGGCCACGACTTCGCGTTCCCTTCCCTGTGTCCACGTTCAGCAGGGTTACTCAAACGTATGAAGGAATGTATAAAGGAGGGAGGGAGACGCCCAAGAGGACGCTCAGTGGAAGCGCTCGGACCTCGACGCTTATTTCCATTTGATATAGAGAATCTAAGTGCAGCGACTTTCAGAGCACTCTGCCAAAGACATTTGTTAAAGGCCGTGCGTGTGGTTCCGAGATGATGTCAGATGGCCGGGCAGCCAGCCAACTTCCTATGGAAGTGATCTCAATATTGCTGAAGTTCAATTAAATTATATTTATCACATGATTAATTAGGTAAGGAGCCAGCAGCTTGCAGAGGTGTCCTTGTATTCCTGAATCTCATTTTTTTTCTGAAAATACAAAGGAGATGATTGAGGTAAACAGAAATCATTTCAATTTCATGCTTCCTCTAAAATTACTTATTCCAAAACGGAACAGATATTAGCCAAGATGAATTCCATCCTTATTCAACGAGGACTTGGGACAGTTTCTGAGGCAAAGCAGAGTATTTTCTCACCTGCAACTTTGCAATTGTTCCATACCCGTAATTACACCTTAAATGTAAAGCCCTGCCCTTCTACTGATGCTTCATAATAGGTTCTCACTGCCCCAAGGCGTCCCATTAACATCCACAAAATTTGTTCATTTTCCCTTTGAAACCTTTCCTTTGGAACTTTCCTCCTCTGTGATGCCCCCAAAGACCCCATCTAAGCTTTAAAAAAAAAAAAAAAAAAACACAATTTTTAAAACAGTTTCACTGCAGTGTCCTGAAAGGCCCATTTCTCTAATTGGAGAGTATCATCTCAGTATTTCAAGGCACATTTTCATCCATTCCCCTATTGCCTCCATTTTTATTGAGGTTATAACTTCACTGATGTGGGAACTACCTTTTGGCCATCTCATGTAGAACCGAGTACAACTAAGTTCTGCCTGGTCTGCAACGAGGCTCCAAAAGACTGTTGCAATACAAACACCAACCAGCACCATGTGTTGCAATGAAAACCCCAACCAGCACCACATCAGGCAGCAGTATTTTGCAAAGCACTTGTGTTCCTAAGGTTGTACATAAACAGAAATAGGAAGCTGGTGAAATTCCTGCCTCTTAAGAAAGGGCACTGTGTTAAGGTATTGCTACAAGCAGTGCTCTGAGCATTAGCAACTAGCAGGCTCTGCAGTATGTTTTGAGAGGCAGGAGAGAAAGAAACACTAGTAACAGAACTCCTCCCTTTCCTCTCTTGCAGCTCTGTCCTTCCCTCCTGGTCCTCAAGGAGGAAACGCACATTTGTGACGCCCCATCTCAGCCTCCAGAGCCCAGTAAAATGGTGCAAGGTCCTTGCTGTCCTTTCTGATCACGTCTGTCTTTAAATAACAGTTCAGAAGTTCAGTCACAAACAGCAGCAGAGAAAAGGTGAGTAGAAAAGGCTGCCTCTCAGCAGCAATCATGGGATCACTGTCTCAATGACTCCAATAACCACAAGCAGGTTGGGCTTGTTACTTCTCATAGCAATTCCAAAACAGAGATTTTTTTTTCCTCTCTCCTATAATTTAAACTTGGGCAGTTATTTTAAAATGGAAGTGGAACAGACAAAATTAATGAGTCTTTTCCTCTGTGATATTTTCTCCATTGGACATATTTGCAGTAGTGCTAATCACTCATAAGTATCAACAGCAAGCATTATCATGCAAAGCGTTCCAAAGCATTCTGAATCTCTTTGGAAACAAAAATCAAAGTGCACATCCAGGTGATGAATACATTAAGTCATGAATACATTTGTTAGGCCAATCGATGCTTAAGAATTTCAATTTTTTCGTTTCCATTAAAAAAATGTTCCATCCTAACTTCATATGTAGTTTCATAAAGGTTAGATGAATATTAAAACATTTTATTTTAAAGTTTAGTTTATTCTTCTGTCTGTATGCAAGCACTTGTTTATGTGTCAGTTAGAGATATTTTGTTATTTAAAGTTTCCTCATAGTATTACACACAACTCTCCATACTAAATGATTTGGTAGGCTGGGTAATTAGTCTGCCACATTAGAAATGCTAGAATTAAAGTTAAGGATATCTCAAACTTGGTTTTACAAAATAGAAAGGGGGGGGAGAGGGGGGAGGAGAAAAAAAAAATCATCCCTGACAGGAAGGTCATGTCTTTGCCAAACTTCTCATATGTCTCCTAAAAGCAAAGATAAAGACTTTCAAGGAGAGAAAAAAAAAAAAAAAAAAAAAAAAAAAAAAAAAAAAAAAAAAAAAAAAAAAAAAAACACAGATGATAATTTTCCTTGACCTTGTGATCCCATGATGCCAGCAGCTGAGCTACTCCAGCTACATTTCTTTGGCAAAAAGGGAAATCTACTTGACACAGACATCATCACAAAATATTTTCACCTACTTATAAAAAATTAAATAAAATACAGTTCCCAAGCTTAGTTGCTGTTACAAAGTATTGCAACCTCCCCATTGCAACCACACTTCCACATGGGATCATAGCCCTTGCTGATCGGATAAGCAACAGAATTTCTGTGCAGGCTGTGACCCCGTTTGTAACTCTGACAACCTTCATACTGACAACTGTTCACAGGAGAAGCCCCATTACAAGCGAGAGCTGGACAGTCACGAATGCAGCAGGCCCTCCCACTTAAAAGACCAAGGCTTCAATTTAATACACGGCCAAAAAAAAAAAAAAAAAAATCAAGTTCTGTCGATGACTGCTAAGATTTGGCTGAAATTAAAGTCCTAAACAAAAGCAAACCCTAAGAAAGCTGGAATCAAGACCTCGTGCTGCTTTCTCCATGGCAAAAGGCCAGCTGAGAATCCTTATTTTGGCAAATTCTAATACGAACCACTACCTCTGGTTGTGCCTGTCTTCAATCAACTGTAATTATTTTGGTGTTGCCAATACCTGCACCTATTGACTCATACATACATTTATTGTACAATTTTCTGGTAAGCTGGTGTAAGTAATCTCTATATAGTTGAACGACCTGTTACAATAAATACAAAATGATAGGATCTTACAGAAAACTGTTACAAAAACATGATACCATATCCAAATATGGTACTTTCCAAATCATTTGAATAAACAGGACATTATGAAAAATAGGCCAAGCATATATCCTGAGAACCCTTAGATGTCTCACAGCACTGAAAACCACAAATGATGAACAGAACAGTTTAGTTATAATCAATTTATTTCACTAATTCATATTCTGCTTTTGACAAATTTTGGGACCAGAGTTATACAGCAGGAAAACATGTGGTTTTAGCCACTCATAACCATATAGGCACAGTCTTAGGATGAGGTTTAAGGTTGCATGCACAGATCTAACTGTACCTTCTACGTATGCATATTACATAATGTGATAAAGTCACATACTAAATCTTAAATTCGGGATTTACAGTACTCTTCACTTGCCCTGGGAGAAAGGAAGCTACACAATGTTCTATCTGCAAGTCTTCCTATTTTCCATTTCATTTCCATAATGGTTCAGTAGTTATTTTGCAGACTTTTTATATCCTCTCTGTCTCTCTCTAAGGTATGTAAATAATTTAGTCAACAGTAACGCATTATACAATTTATTTTCAGCCAATAGCACAGTCCTCGTTAGGTGCAATTCATAGGAAGCAGCAGTTAATTATGACAATTCATCTGCAGACCTAGGTGAGCAATTTCACTGTTCTTCTGCTCAGCTACTTAATATGCGCATGCTGTATAACAACAGTTAAATGGCAACTTTCACAAGTGGCATCTGAAGCCCCGATTCTGTAAGAGCTCTGAACCCAAGCTCTGTCACAGCACCAGAGCAAACAGCTTCGGGAGGGAGGAGGAGGAGCTGATTTACACTAAACAACTTGCCCGAGCAGGATTTAGGTAGTATACTGAATAGACCTCCACAAAACCCGAGCAATAATTCTATGCTATTATATTGCACTATTTGTGGAACGGTACATGATCATATAATTAAAGATCATATAGTACATTCACACAAAGAATACTTTAGGCCTTGCTGGGGAAGAGGGGGAGCGCTTCTTAAAAGAAAATTACATTATCTGGAAACTCAGAGCTAATGCCAACAACTCGTAGAAGCTGCCTTCGAGTCTGACTTTTGCCTGGGGAAGAGTTAATCCTACCAAACACCATGAGCTGAGGTTTTCAGTCATTAACATGTTGAAAGTCCAAATAAAATATTTCAGGAAAATAATCCAAAATATGTGTCAATATAATAAACACAAACAAACCAACTATAGCTCTATAATTGCAAAGACAACATTTGGTACAAAATCAACACCGATCAAGTTCTTCAGATGGGTTCAAGAAAAATATAATTGATTTGAAAGTCAAATCGCAGGCGAGAAACAAACGAAGGGCAGGTATCAGCTATACACACAAGTCTAGCAGTTGCTCATATCGTTGCCAGCTCGTATACCAGAAAACCCTTCTCCAAGTGAGGGCTCTGGCCTCTTCTCCTACTACTCCACTCCAGGGGCTGTCCTGACAGCCCTCCGAGTGACGTTTCCTTCAGCGCAGTCCAAGCACCGAGGGTTCCAACAAGGTGACATCCCACCAAGTTCCTCATGCGAGCTGGCACGGGCCCCAAGCAGCGTTGAAGGAAGTCGCCTTGATCTCAGGACTGCTCTGCCTCAACCCCTCAAGCCAACCTGCAGACTTCAACCTCAGACACTGTGGAAGCTCCCCAAAGTCAGGTCACCTGCATCATTTAGAAGACCTAGGATTGTTTGTATAAGTCTATTTAGGCCGCAGCAGAGCACAGGTCCAAGACGCACATGCACAAACTGCATTCAGATACTAATTTTAACCTTACAGACTTTGATATTGCTGCAGGACCAAAGTATTAGTGCTTTCTGGCTTGTTTATGACTGACTACATATGCTAGAGTGTGTTTTGCCAAAACTCAGGACTAAAATTAAAAAAAAAAATGTTCAAACTGCACAAGATTTTGTGATCCAAATAAACAGCATATTGCAAATATTTAGGTCTTCCAAGCAAAGGCTACTTCCTTAACAAATTTCAACATATAAACTTGCAATAAAACATTTCAGACATTGAAACAAATGACTGATCTGAAAACACTACCTATTGTCATCATTTTAAACAGTTCATTTTCTCTTCTCCTGAAATATGCACAGCACACAGATTTTGACTAAACAAATGCACATATCCATAGCTATTTAAAGTAAAAAACCTGAAATGTGAAACATAAATCTTTCATCTCAACTCAAGACTAGGAAACTTTAACTAGGAAACAGCCCCAAAATGAGTTTCGCAGAGCCCTAATGCATCCGAAAATGGCTTACTTGCTAAACATGACATTGCAAATGCTGAAATAAAGGGAAACCCTTTCCCAACATATGCACACATTCTAATATTTTTTCTTTCCTGAAGGCTGGATCATTTCCAGAGAACCTGAATTGATTTCAACAGAGTGATAATTCATTTCTTGCAAAGCACATGTAGATTGCCTCAAAAAGGGTAGGAGAAAATGGTTCAACTAAGGGCTTCACTGAGTTACTGAGTTCTCTTTAAAAATATCCAAGGATTATATTTAAAAGCATTTTTTTTAAAAAAATAATAATTATTAAGGTTTGTCTACACCAACAGTTACATTTGCTGAAAATGCGTTACACTAAATAGGAATATAGCACTTATATTCTGCAGTCATTTATTAAAAATAAGAAAGCTCTGTAAATTCACTCTTGTAACTTCAAGCTTTGCTAACTATCAAATGTAAATACTTTCCTATAAAGTTTAAAGGATTTATTAAAATGCTAGAGGGATTTTTTTTAATTAAATGAAGTGTACTCTTCAGTATAGAGTAAGGTAAAAATAAGTGACAAGCCACAAACATAAGCTGTAAATCATTTTAAAGTATGATTTAAAAAAGCAAAATAGCAAATGTTCTCCTTGAGTCACTATTCCTAAAGAGAAGTGATTTGATTTCACCAAATTAAAAAAAAGCCATTAGTATCGCAAGGAGACCAACTGTGCACACGCGGCAGAGCTCTTCGATGCTGATCTGTGTTTTGAAGAGCACCTATATGGCTGGTGAAAACCATCACAGGATGGCAGCGTTCCATATTAGGGACACCTTGCACAAGCGTTTCTCCTGTGGAGATCTGCAACGTGCATCTGCTTGGGGCAGCAGCTCGCACATGCAGGAAGATACCACGGGTTCTCAGGAAAGGGCATGTTGAAGATTTTTACACACACTTGTAAATTAGCTAAACTGTACAAATTCATAAACAAAGTCACTCTATTAAGTTATGAAAGAAGAACTAAGTGGGATTGCAAGCATATGTCAAAATTCATGTCACCATTGAAGTCTGTTCTATATATGAGTAAATCCAAGCAATCAAGACATTACGGAAGACAGAAAGGCTCGTGTCACCATGGCTTGCCTATTTACTGGCTCACTGCAATCAAGTAACATTTTGCATGATAGCAAAGCTAATAAGAGGTTCATGGCTCACTCTTACCTATTTTAGGTTCACTCATGATAAATTATAGTTTGCTGCCCTCTTAATAGTGACTGTGAGTGTTTATGGATTTGCTTCAATCTGGTTCAAAAAACACTTGCATTTTAATACTCTCCAAAAACAAGAGTAATTTTTTAACACAAATGTGTTTGTGGAAGCATCTTATAAACCACCATATCAGTATATGAGTTAAACTGCTGCACAGGACAGAAACTTCAAGACAGAAAAATTCTCACTGAAAAACATCTGTGCCTTTAGTTTCGGGTCTCCATGTATTGATAGTAAAACCATCTTAAAGGGGTCCAACAGCTTCATTCCCACCTCCTCAGCTGCAACAAACTGTTTTGCATAGCCCTGCTCTACAGTTGCTAAGTTCAGTTACCACCATTTTAATGGAGTCTTTTCCCCCACTCCAAAATACCTACTGAGCTCTGAAAGAAGCAAATATAGGAGCCTAATAAAGTTTCATATAAATTTGCAGTTTCACATTACTAAGGACACAAGCGTGCCTAACTTTATGCACCCAGTATCTTAATTTCAACAAGATTATTCATCATATATAAGTATTATTAGCAACTATCTCCAAAGTGAAGAACCATGCTGAACCATCCAATATAAGAGAAAATAATCCTCTTAAACTAAAAAAAGCAAGCACAATACCTATGAACACAAAGCAACAAGTAAGCAGAGCTCCAACAATAAAAGTAAAGTTACTTTACACTTTTATGCAGACTTCCATCTGAAAATATCTGGGCACTGAACTGATGAGTTATATTGTATTAAGGCTTGATAAAAAAACAACATAATAAAAATCACTATAGGCAGAGTAATCTTTTTGCTCTTAGACAAAACTCACAGCAATTTCAATGCTATTCTCCTCCAGATATGGCTATATGATTACATCCACAGACTCCACCCGCCAAACTGCTGCCTAGCGCAAGCCTATTTATTGAATACATCCTAGTTACACTATATACATCCTGATTGGAGGCACTTATAAATAGGAAGAGTAAATTAGAATTGATCCACAAAACTGTGACATCAGAAGGAATGAAGTTCACTATTATCATCTCAAGGGTCAACAGCTTTGTGATAAAGGACTTATGTTTGAAAGACTTCCAGAGGAAGGAAAAAAAGAAAAAAAAAAACTTTTATTTTCTAACTATAATATCCCGCAGAAGTTCTCTCAGTCCCAAACACATCCATTTCAGAGGCAGAATACAAGTCTAATATCCATAAATTAAGTTGGGCCACAAGGTATGAGAACATTTCTGATACTTTAACCTCTTCCATTTCTTTTATTAGGTTCTGGACAACAACACACCAAATAAAAACAATGATTAAACACCCAGTGACAGCAACACCACGTATTACGTAGTTACTGTTTTCCCTCTAAGACACAATTCTGCAAACTCATCTGTGCCAGGATGCAGGAGCCTGTCCCACATATCAGCTCGCAGTATTCAAAGCTGTATTTGTTCACCTACAACAATGGTGCATGTGACTTGTCAACACTACCCACAATAAAAACAGCAAGGCCAGGACCGAATTCACAATGACTGACTTTGCTTTGTTAAATTTTAAGTCACAACATCAATAAAATTTACTGGGTAAAATCACTCATTTTAAAAAGCCTAAATCTAACCTCTACTGAGGTTTGCATCCAGTCTTCTTCACCTTCTCACACTCTCACTAAACATTCATGCCAATTCCTCCATTAAGTTTCTCTTTAACTGCATCAAGAGCTGGATCAATGCTTCACACCTAAAGCCAAGATTATTTTTATCAAATAAAAGCACTGCTAAAAGCCACCAACTCTGTTTCCTTTCCCGTGCAACTATCCCACCTATCCTTTCCTCCACGCACAGGCACCTCTAACCTCTCTGTCTGTTATCCTCTCTGTACGTTATCCTCCTGTCAGGAGCCCAAGCTGCAAAACCAAACTTGGTCACGATTCTGGCAGGTTTCACTTCACCCCAGAACAGTCTGACACTGGCCAAATTGGCAGTGAGAGCGAGCAGCCTAATTCCCACTGATTCAATTGGGCTACATTAGATCAAGTCACACGTATAAGCTTCATTAAAAGAAGAATGCAGTGATATTTGGAGAAGAAAACAGAGAAAACCAGAAAAACAGAGCAACAAAAATGTTACAACAAAATGAAGGAAAAGGCACTAATTTGATTTAAGGAGCTGACAGGCAAAACACACAAAAAAAGTCAAAAATAACAAGAAGAAAAAAAATTAAAAAAAATGAAAACCAAAAAGAGTTTAACAAAAAAATAAATAAAGGACACAAATGACAGGGTAGGGAAATGACTATAATGAAGTGAAGAAAAATCTTGTATTAGTAACAAAACTCCCAATATTAAGTTAATTTGCCACAATTTCGCAAGAGCAAACACAAGGAAGCAAAACCAGCAAGAAGAAAGGGCAAGACCACACTGCCAGCTGGAAGGGGCAGTTTTTAAAAGAAAAAAATAAATCACAGTATGATCCTGTACCACTTGTGTTTAAATAGGTAGGTCGTTTAGGGGAGTTATTTTAATAATGCCAAGCAACAGCAGGCCTAGAAGTACTCTCCATGCTGAAAAAGCAGCTGAAAACTTTCAGCTTTTACATAAATGCAGGTGTAATCTAATTACTTTCATCTCTGAAAACCTATTTGTAAAGCCAGTATGCTTCCTGCTTTTCACTACAGAAAATAAACCTCCATGCCGCAAGTGGGTAGCTAGACACTACAACTGGGAAATGGGAAGCACGTTAACAGAGACATGCACAAAAGGGATTTTAAATATCCTAACACTGTAAATGCAGCTTTTGGAGATCCTTAGCAATGTCCGAAATATGCAAGCCTTGATGTCAGCAGTCTTGGTAAATAAAAACAACAGAGAAGCTTCGCCTCTATAACAGAACTACTGTTAGCTGGAGTCCAATGCAGTAGTTCACACACCAGCTCAATCTGCAGTATGAAGCTGTTAATAGTTTCAAAGAATTAGTCAGAATATCAGAAATGTTTTTCCTAGCTAGTACAGAAAATTCTAATCCCTTTACCTTTCAACTTTTTTTCTAAAAAACAAACAAACAAACAAAAAACTTCTCGGCATTCAGGTCAATATGAAAACACTATCTTTAAAAGTCACATTTTGTTCCCCGATACACACAGGCAACCAATAATTCCTTAGCACATGGTTGCAACTTCAGCTAGCCTGGGCCTTGGGATAACAAGGGGACACTGATTAGAGGAGTCAGTTGGATGCTTGAGACAACCAGCCCAAACTCACAGGAATTAGAAGGTTCCTTTTTAGGACATAAGCAATGCTTACTTATTTTATCAGAAAGTGAAATGGGTTATATCTACATTAAGAGATTTTGTTTCTCTCACTTTTTTTTTTTTTTTAAGTGAAAGACACTCCTACAACAATCTCTAATCCATTTTCTGTGTGCTACATCTAATTTAACAAAGAGCCTCACTAAAGCTCTTGATGAACTCGCAATAAGTAATCCATATCAAAGTAACCTTGCACATGTAGACAGTACAAGAACCAACTAACATGGACTTTGCCAACAGTTAGATAAACACAGTGATACTTCTAATGTAACCAAAGGCCATTCAGAACCCAGTGTAGAAGACAGTAACAATAATACAAAGCATTTTTCATACAACTCAACCACTTGAGACAAATATTTACTATAATGGTGAAAACTGTTAAAAGCAAGTGGGTTTATACTAAGTTATATTTAGATATCAATTCTGCTACTACAGTAAAGCTCACTTGACCTGTTTCTTAGTATTTTTGTTTAGTTTTTACAGCAATTTAACCTACTGAAGGTAAATATTTTAAATTTTTCATCTTAGTGATAGAAATCTAAAATATGAAGAAGAAATACCAACTGAGGATATTTATATTTCTGAAATAAAGTGAGAATCAGGTACCACGTCTACATCAGTTAATCATTCAAGTTATACAGCAAGCTCTGCTTCTCCAAGCCACCCATCTGTTGCATTAGCTATGGGAAACAGCTAATCTGTAGCTATACAGTATACGATTTTCACACAACTTGTTTGATGTCAACATTAATACATGGTTTGAGAACATTTTTTCATTTTTCCCTTTATCCTTGTGTATGAAATTTTGCTTTAAAATATATTTTAAAGTATCAAATAGTATCAAATAAGAACAAATGTAACCCCACAGTGATATATGTGATATTCACAAATATCATGGCAAAATCCATATTTTTGCAAAGCACTTCCTAGTTGAAATTTATTACTAAATGTCTTTATTTAGGAGTGTATGTTTCTGTTAATAACTAAGCAAAGAAATCTACAATAGAGAAGACTGTTGACATCCATACAAAAATCAGCTATGATTCATTGTTTAATGGTTGTCTTCTCTTTACTGAGTATTGCAGACTGAAGGACATATTGCCAAACTGAAAGCACCAATACTTCCTTTAACCTAATATAGGACAAATAAATATACTTCAACAGCTTCTAAATCTTGCATGTCCTACTTTTTTGACCCAGATCTCTTGCTATTTCCCCCTTAGGCCTATGCAACATCAAAACTATTTTTCCCAAAAATGTGGACATAACCTAAAAGAGGAAAAGCTCTCACCATTTTCATGAGCCAGACAGACCTGGAAGCACAGGTCAGCAAACACACTCATCTCAGGATCAACAGATATTTTAATGCAAAAATCAAACACTTAACACTCAAATGCTGAAACCAACAGCAAAAAATACTCTTTTGTTCCACCAGGGCTATAAATTAGACATAAATCAATGATAAGTGGGAAAAAGAAAAAAAAAAATTAAAAAAAATCCTTTTATTATTATTATTTTTACCAGGCAAAAATATATTTTCAAAAGTTATCCTCACACTCAAGCATTAATCAGTCTGCCCCAAAACAGGGAAAAAGCTATAAAATTTATTTCTCTTCTCAGCAAGCCTAGACAAGTTCCTCCAGCAAATCAAGTTGTCTCTTCTTTGCCTGATACTTTTAGGGAACCATCAGGGGACTGAAATTCAATTCAGAAGAATTCCTAGAAGAGTTTGATGATGATGGTTCACCCATGTGAGGAGTCTGAACTTTTAACACTGTGTTAATGTGGAGGGGATGTTCCTTTTAGGGTAGGTTATATTTAGGGCTCTAAACCTTGACAATTTCTGTGGTTTTGGCACTGGGCACAGTATTTAGCACTACATTTTCATGAGTAGCAAATATTTGACCCTTAACTCATAACCTTGGAAAAATACTCCAGAAATACACTGCACAGAAATCTCTTCTATGTGCTCTATAGTCAAAGCTTTTGCCAGCAGCCACATAACTGCCTATAGAGCAGGAAAGTTTCCAGAGTCACTTTCAAAGTTCTAATTCATCAAAAACTACAAACCCTGTGATGTCAGTGGGACTTAACAGCAGCACTAAATGAAGTCGGGGAAATGATGAAATCCTTCTCCAAACCCACCAACAGGTTAAAAGCAGCACTAACATCTGCTGCAAGGTCAGCTACTTGCCCACCTTGCCAAATTGGCAAAACTGTCACCCTGCTTGGCAGGGGGGAAGGCCTAACACTCAGCTAAATCACATCAACCCAAATTTCTAGTAAAAATTTCTAGTAACACAATGCAGGTATCCGAGATAACACTTCAGAATGTTTGCATATGGTAAAAGGGCTTGCGTAGAGTGTCTCTAATACAGTTATATAAAAGAGAAATTGAACTGAATCTTGGATCATAAAAGAAAAAACAATGGCTGTTCTCTGGATGATTCTCATTTTTTTACTGCTAAACATCACTAATAAACAAGATTGCTCCTTTGTAACATGGACACTAAGAATTACACAGCTCAGACTACGCAGCATTGCCTTTTACTAATACTAGTCCCTGAAAGAAACAGAAATTAAGACACATTTGCAAAACCCAGTAAACTACACTTGAGACTTGATTTTCAGAAATACTAAGCACACACAGTGACTGCCAACTTCAAAAGCAATTGTGGGGATTCACCAACTTTATAAATACCACCATATCAGCATTTTACTTTACAAATGTAGATATCAGTTTGTATTCTTAAAAAGAGTCATATTTGCACCAAGTAGAACTACAAAATATATTCAGTTTGCCACTATCCACTCATATGCCACACCTCACTTGAGAAGTTCAGAGCAGTGCAAGGTGTGCATGACACCAAGAATAGACAACACCTGCACCAGCTCAGGGCACCAGGTTAGTGTGATTCTGCTGTGACTTCTGTAAAAACAATCTACAAATCTGAATAGACACTGTGTCTAGATATGCTGCTTCAGGTATTCAAGCTAAACTGTTTAAAACTCATCTTCGTATGTCTAAGGTTGCATGTACATGCAAAAGCTCAGGACACTTAATGACGCTTCCTATACTGGCAGATAGCTCTACAAAAAAAACCTGCCTAATCGCTCCCAAAATAAGTTCTTTCAGTAGGGTTTTCAGAAAGCTACACAAATTCATTACGCATTTGTAGTATTACTACTACAAGTATTTTCAGAAGTCTTTTGGGAAACCATCCCCTCAAAACAAAAAGCAAGGGGGAAGGGAGAGGCAGGGGAAGTGCTGCAACATCTGCAATTTCCCTTCTTGGCTGGCCAAGCCAACCAGCTCCTCTGCACCCAACCGCTAAGCACCTTCTCCCCTCCCAGTTACACATCCTCTGCCTTGGCATGACCGCCCAGCTCTTACTGCAGACTTTTCAGGTTCTTAGTGATATAGAAAGGAGCCAACGGAATGTCACAAGAACCTATGTGGTAACAGTATGTAAAATCAGTGTTTTAGAGGCTATGTTGAATTACAGTTCTACAGATCTTTCAGTAACAAAGAAAATATAATAAAAAAAAATCTCACCTTCTGCCCCTCTGTGACCATTAAAACTTCATGGGCCTTTGTATAAGTGACTTCAGTCTCATTTTCATTATGAGAAGAAAAAAAAGGCCTACTTATCTTGAATTAAGTAACATAAGCAGACCCTGAAGAGGAAAGGACAGTTCGCAAGTTATACACAAACTGGCAAAGTCATTCCCATAATAGGTTTCCTCTTCTTAAACATAACCTATCAACTCTCAGAACTTGACAACTATCAGCTGTCTCATTGTTGCTACCTTTTTCTCCCCCTCCCCCGCTTTTTTCAACTGAAAGAAGGTATTTCTTATTCCTCATTTCATTGTCACACTTCATCATGGAGGAAACCAATTATGAGATGAATAAAATGGTCTCCACCTGCTTTTTTGGGATCACTGGATGAACCTTCTTCTAGTGAAGTCATTTTCTCATTACACAACTTTAAAGAGACTACGACCATCTAGCGTCACATTATAACATTTATAAAACTGCATATACTGGGGATATGGATTTCTAAATCAATAGCAGAAATATAGGAAATAATATTTCTTCATCGCCCATTAATCTGAACTTATCAATCCTGCAACACAACTCAAACGCACTGACGAAAAGCTATTAATCACCTGTCTCCTAATGAAAATCTTGATATCTCTTCACTAAAACATTTAAATTTATATCAACAATTGACACACAATAAATATTCTCTCACTTTTTTCTCTATGTATAAATGTGTGTATATATATATATATATATATATATATTCACAATTTCACTTCTCCCTCAGTTACTCGTATGAGCAGATGTTTATGAGTTAGGACTTTACACACGGTCGTTACATCCTGTACTGGTGTGTGTGCACAGCAAACACGCTAAGGAAGGTCACTATTCCAGTATCATGTATAAGGATCACAATCCTCAATACAAGCAATACAAATTAGAAATTATCAGGTATTTCAAGATGGTATGGTGTTTCAGTACTGCACTATCAAGACGCAATACAGTCTTGCCATCCACCTCTTCCTTGCCTCCCAGTCCAAAGCGGGAATCGTTACACTTCTATGGCCTCCCTATCTCAGTTGAGAACGGGAAACCCTGGTGGGATCCTGGTGTCTCTTTCTCCTCAACAGTAGCGTCCGCTCCAGCAAAGTGGGGAAAATTCAAACATGCAGAACAATCTTGAGTAGTTACGCGTTCAGAAAGGACTGGGGGTGTAAGGGGCACAGTCACAAAGCAAACAAAAGTTTGGATTGGGGGACGGGCAAAGGGGGAGATGTAGCAGGTCGCCTCTTAGCGATAGCAGATGAGCAAGGGAACAGAGTTAGGGAAGGATAGGTTTTACCCAGAATATTTTGAAGCCTGAAACACATACAAAAAAAATCATCAGTATCTTGAGAGATTCAGAGCCTATTGCCCATCACTAATACCCAACACACTTATTTATGTGAGCAACTTCACAGATGTCTGTGGAGCTTATTCAACTAAACTAGGCTACTGCTGTCCATGAAATTGTGTGCATTTCTTTACTGGACTTCCTGACTTCTGCATGATGCTGTCCTTGTAGCACGTGGGTCTAAATTGCCACTACAAAATTTATAATAGCAAACACATTCTGACTCAAATGAGAACTCCATGTTAAATTAAATTCCATAAGCAAAATCAAGTTAAGTAAAATAACTCAGTTTGCTTTACATTACTTGGATCTGTCCTTCCTAACTGAAAAATATTACCTGAAAACAACATTATAAGCAATTTTGATCATTTCCCCCCAATCCATCCATATTCACTTTATATTTAGGCCTCTAACACATTTTAACATCAGACTTTCATGATGGAAAAATAGCTCTGAAGTACTATTGTGGGGCACTTAGCACTTGTGTGCCTTACAACTTCAAAGCAATATACAAATGTCAATAACTACCATATATACAGCAAAACTAGAAGAAGTATTTTTTTTAAAGTCTCACAACTACCTGTTTAAAGGGAAAAGAAATAAAAAACTTAAGCAACAGATCTAACTGTAACCATTACATTCCTCACACTATGCACATCCATTATGGCTTGGCACATTTAAAAGAACAAAAATTATAAATCCTTGTATATTCATAAATAAATGCCAAACCCCAAGTCTCTCATATATTTAAATAACACTTCTTCACCCTTTCCTTTCCCTCATGGAGCAAAAAATCAAGTGTTTTCCAGGCGTCCTCAATAACAGTTTGGGAGGCACGCTACCAAGTTCCCAAGACACAGTTACACACAAAGCCTGTTTTCATGGAGACACATCCACATCCCCTCACTCTGAAAGTTTAAGGCTGCGACCATATACAGTCTGAGGTGAGCAGAGGTAAATAACATAACACATCGCTGTGTCCTTAGATCTTAACCAAAACAAGATAGGAAACACACAAGAGTTTGCTACAACCAGTTACATGGCACCAATGGGTACTAGGCACAATCACCTTAACAGTACAGCTCTTTGGTTTTTTGGTGAAAAGGAAAAAAAGTAACTCAGATCTTTCTCCACAAACACTTATTCACTCGCTTAACTTGAAGGACATACATAAAGAGTTTGCTGGATCAGTTCTAAATTGAAATGTATTCTAACAAGACTGCTAACAGAAACGTGCCCCAAGTAAGGCCAAATCTAGCATAAGCCTCATGGCAACACACCTCCAAGCTGCTGAGAGGGCCCAAATGGCCAACACTTCTTAAAGTTCAGGTACAAGTCAAAATCCAAGCACTTTTTTGGCAAATGGTGTTTCCTCTCTCAAAGGGGCACCTAAAAGCTCTAGCAAGTATCCAAATGGTAGAGACCTCCAGCAAAAACAAACCCAATTAATATGCTTAACATTATTATATTACCTGTTTTAATAGCACACAACAGTAAAGTTAGCCAGACAAACCACACATTTTTTTTTTTTTTAATGTAAAAAAGACTTAATTCTCCTGGTCCTGCCCCTCCATCTCTCATGCTTTAATAATAAAGAAGTAACATGTTTGGTGATCTCTTCCATAAAGCAGTTAGGCGCTGATTTACACAGACGGGAAAATAAGGAAGCAGCACACATTGGATAGTAGTAAAAACTTCACTAGCAAACTTAGCTTTGCCACACAGCAACCTCCAAACAGCTCTCTTCAAAACTCACGTGCCATCTCCAGCAACAAGCCCCTACCACAGACACAAATAAAGTTTGGGGGGGGATAAAGGAGAGGATAAAGCAGAGATAAGCAACAGAGGAGACTTTTATTCAGTCCACTTGCCTTAAAAGGAAATTTGGTGATGAAAGATTAAATTCACCTGGAACAACATCATGAACTTAACCCTTTAAGAGGCACAACAGTAACAACAAACCACACTGTTTTCTAATGCAAGACACAAATATAATAATTATAAAAAAAAATAAAGGCACACACATTAACTCTGCAAGACTTGCCAAAAGATGCCAGGTACAACTCACAACCAGGGCTGTTGATTTTGGGAAACTCAGAAGGGCTCAGCTGTGGTGAAGGCAGGAAAAAGCTTCTTTGCCCAAACCCTGGGCCCACGTTTTGCCCTGGGAGGCAGCCCTCACCCTGTCACCGCACATTGCGCCGCGTCCCACCCCGAACTTCGCAGGAAGCTCATAAACAATAACTTTGCCACTCCGCCGCTTAAAAGAGACGGGGGAAGAAAACAAAAACAAATAAAAACACGGAAATCAAACATAAACCGCGCTCTCCCGGCCGAGCCCGCCTTCTCGGCGGCGGCCAGCGGAGAGGAAACACATCCCCCCCCGAGCCCGCAGCGGAGACACGGTTCAAAGAAAGGAAATTAAAGAAATCACACGGAGCCCAGCGGCGCCCTCCCCCCGCACCGGCCCCGCTCCAGGCCCCTCGTGGCCCGCTTCGTAGCCAGGTACCTGGCGAGCCCCGCGCGGGGGTCACGCTCCGGGGGCCTCGGCTGGTCCCGCTCTCCTTCTTTATTTTTTTTTTCCGCCTTTTCCTCCCCTTTTTCCTTCCCCCCCTCCACACACACACACAGAAGTAAATATGCAGGGCGAGAGAGGGGGAAGGGAGAGGAGTCTTCTTTACACAAATCGGGCTAAAAATAGGTTATAAAGCAGCCTGCCTCGTGATGGCTCCTTTATTTAATTTGCTGCCGGTTCTCTCTTTTATTATTTTTTGCCTTAAATCCTTTAAAATCAAACGGCAGCGTGCGTGGGGGAGGGGAGCGCGAGCGAAAAAGGAGGGGGAAGGGAAAGGGAGGGGGTTGCCAAAAACATAACAACCCCCCCCTCCATTACAAGCACCGGGGAAAGGTGTGTGTGGGGGGGGAACCCAACGCGGACCACACGCACCGGGGAAAAAAGGAAAAAAAAGGAGGAAAAACGCACGTTACAGACGGGGGCCAAGTTGAAAAACGCACGTTACACGCGCGCCCANCCCCCCCCCATTACAAGCACCGGGGAAAGGTGTGGGGGGGGGAAACCAACGCGGACCACACGCACCGGGGGAAAAACAAAACGAGGAAAAACGCACGTTACAGACGGGGGCCAAGTTGAAAAACGCACGTTACACGCGCGCCCATCCCCCCGCGCGGCGCCGCCAACCGCCACCGACACAAACAGCGCGGCCGCCCTGC
>VWPW01022467.1:0-114276 GCA_013389825.1 Crypturellus undulatus
CTCAGGAAACATCAGCTCTTAAGGGTCATCCAGCATGTATTCAAACCTTCCATAAGCACCGGGGTTCTTTTGTATTATAACTGCCTCAAAGCTCTAACAGGTACCAAGTTATTGTGCTAATTACAGTATGTGAATAATTCCATTCCCCAGAACATCTTTTAATTCAAGGAAAATCATGGAAGAGAAGAGTAGAGAGAGGTAAAGAAGAAAATCCACATTCCGTGCAAGTCAGCTTTAAGGATTCAAACTTGTCCTGTCCAACACTTGTACCATTAGGGAATATTTCTGTAATGTTTTCCCTTTCAATGTGTATTTATTCCTATTATGCACATTCATCAGAGCTGTGTGTCAGGNGAGTAGTTAATTTGGTCAAGGTGCTCACAGGTGCTGAAGATGCTGAAGTAGAAGGCAGTCCAAATATTATCCAAACATCTCTGATGGCATTTGACCAAAAACTAGACTTCATCAAGGGTGCGGCTGTGATCCTTTCAAAGACAAGACTCCCATTTGTCAAGTATTTGAATGACTTTGGTTTGAATAAATAGTATTAACCTAAATGACGGAATCCGGATTTAGTCAGTCAACCTGAGCTCAGATCTTTATGTTGCAGGTCCTTTATCCCAATACCCCATCGTAGTCAGTGTTTTAGATGAATTTAATAAAGCACTTGAACGAAAAAGTGTACTGGGAGGTCTTTCTCCAAATGTTATTTGCTTCTGGTGACACTTGAATTCTTTTATATAGAATGTATTTAATCTGATAATACTGAAACGGGTCAAAGGAGAATGAATTGAAGAGGCATTAACTTCTGTAAATGTAATAAAGCTTTGTCCTCTAAAGTCATTTCTTACTAGTAATGAGTTTTCAGTTTTCTGTTCCTGGGAGATTATTCTCCTAAAGTCATCTAGAATTCATGGACATAATCAGAAGAGAAAACATCTTTTTTTTTTTTTAATTTATTTCAGTCTGTTGTTTCCAGGCATTTATCATCTGTATTTTATTAAGGGCTAAATTCTGCTTGCAGCTGGGAAACTAGCAAAATTCCAATAGATTCAGAGCTCAGCTCATATGGTTTGGTGACACTCCTGTAAAACCAAAGGAGCCAGTCTCAAGCACAGCTTACATCAAATGAGCAGCTCACCTTAACTTCCTTTCTTTCAGCATGATTCACTAAATTCATCAATTTTCAGATCATGTTTGGCCTTGAACCGAGGAAATATACCCCAAAAGAACAAACATGTCAAAGACATGTGGAATTTCAGAAAGCTTCCTAGACACTGGCAATACTTATTTCATGAACTAGCTAATCAAAAGTGTTCTTGGAAAGTCTGGAAGAGTTTAGCACAGAGTTTCAATTTGCAGCAAAGTTTCACGGTTGTAACAAAATCACTGACCACTGTTTGGAAAACATTAATGTTGGGGAATAGTCCTGCTCATCCATCCCCTGAGATGGATTCTGGGAATCATAACACCGTTGCCAGCTTTATGCATTCTTACATGTGATTTTTTTTGTCATAAAAATAAATGTAGCATCCAAAAAAATAATTATTATTCATAGTCTGTTGGGAACCAATTTACTGCACTATAGACTTGAAAATGAACATGTAAAGGGGCACTAGAGAGCCCCAATTATGTGAGGCCTCCTCTGCATCCTGTACTGAGTGCATTGGGCATCATGCTGGGTCTGGCATTGAGGGCACTACATGACTTCACTTTTGCATGAAAAAAGAGGCTGACACAGCACGTAAAGGGCCATATAACCTGCTAGGAGGAATTCCACAAAGCTGTGAGTAAATAAGAAAAGGTTATTTTCATGTAGACTAGTGGGACTTTGATGCTGAAAAATAATGTGCAAGAAACAAGAACTGAAATGGTAATGCGTATTTTGCCAGGGGGATAAGGGTAGAAAATCTTAAACATCCTAAACTGATCCTTAGCTAGCAACCCACAAAGCCTGGCTCCATCAAGAGACAACAAAGTTCTGGGTAAAGCTTCTCTTTATCTGCTTTGCCCCACCCCAAGTAAAAATTCCTATTCTTAGGAGTTTCTATGAGTTGAAACAAGAAAAAGATCTAGGGAAGAGGTAAGTTTTATATAAGTCTGAAATAGTTTTTCAAAGACAGATAGTTTTTCAATAGCAGTTATCCTACTGCAAATAAACCTGCAATTAAAAGGAAGAGAGATAGATAGATAGATAGATAGATAGATAGATAGATAGATAGAAAGAAAGAAAGAAAGAAAGAAAGAAAAAAGAAAGAAAAGCTAGACTTATTTTTGATACCAACAGAGACACACAAACTTATATACCTTTTCCAAAATGGATATTATATAATTATGTAGATAACATACATATATCTAATTTACATTATAAAGACAAATAACAAGATGTCTATAATATACAGGGTGGCAAATGTTTAATACCATGTTAAGCACATGATAACTGTCTTATTCTAAGAGTATCAATGTGATTTAATTGCCATAACAATAAATTGATGACTTCTTTGTCAAAGTGCTATGTACATTTCCTTACTGCAAATTCTCATTCCTGACATACTCTTGGGTGCACTTAAAAAGAAGGTGCCTTCAATAATCTATGAAAGTTAAAATTAAGGAGGACAGAATGGAAAAAAAATCTGGTCGTAAAGCATAGAAGTCAAAAACCCAGAAAACAGATCTCTATATGAATAAAGACTGCCTTTTAGTATCAGTCACTGATAGAGATTAGATTAGCATATGGCAAAGTATTAACAGCATTAGCAGTAATTAACAAAAAGCACAAGAAGCTTGCAGAGTATTAATAGAGGAGTTAGAAGATCATAACTAAAAAGTGTGAAGTAAGGCATGGATAGTCAGAAAGCCATGAAGTCAACAAGATGATCCATCTGAGCAAAGGAAACAGGATCTGGTCGGAGCTGGTACCAAACCACCATGGGGTCCCATGGTAGGGCACACAGGAAGGAAAGGCAGGGGTGGTGCTGCTTTCCTAGCTTTGCTCCTCCCATCAGAAAAATCCTTTTCTCTCCCTCTTCCTCACTCCCCTACCTTTGTCAGCCTTTTAAAGTAATAAACTCTTAAGGACTGTCCCACTTTGGTGTGGAGCCTTGCAGCTTAGCAGGAGATGCGTCACTGAAGTGCCAAAATGCTGAGCCAATTTTCCAAAGAGTGTATTGACAGACACTGCACAGGGCAAGGGGAACATTAAAAAAATCAGACTTCAGGGGATATAGTATCTCCCTCTTCCCTCTGGGAACCACTGGGCATGCCAGGGTCTGCTCAAGTGAGTCATTTCTGCAAATGGGCTGAGGAGGTGGTGTAAGCTTTAGTGGCATCCTATCATATGGGCAAAAAATGTTGAAAAACACATTCCACCTTGCCAGTTCTTTCTCCTTCCCTTCTTTTATCCAGCCGGGCAGCCCTGCATCCTTATAAACAAGTTTGCTTTATGCAAGAATATGTGCTGGGTTAACATTAGTGAAACAGAGGAGAATTTGCCTTTTAGTTTGTAGGTGCACTTACCTTTTTGTGATGTGGACATTTCAGTCTAAATATCTAAAGATTTGCAAAGTTACAGGCAAATTTTAACATGAGCCTAAGAAGCGAAGCTGCAAATCCTACACTGTCACCTGAAATATGCATCATGGTCAACTAATATGAAAAATCTGCTCACTTTGTCTCCATGGATCCCCCTGCTTTCACAATTATTTTCATTTCTAGTATTTATTTATTTTTCATTTCATTTTAGTAGTGCTAAAGAATACCATCTGCAAGAGCTTATATTTGTGGGAAATTGCTCTGCTATCTCTTTTTTTTCCTGCTTGTATAGCCAGCTGAATCAGATACTATCAATTGATTAATCAACTTGTTCACTTTCTCTCCTCCATGACTGTGAGCATGAGAATGAATATTTATGAGAGCGCATAATTAGACACTTGACTGTGTAAATCATCTGGTGATGTTGTCAGCAAGGTTTTAATTTGCAGATAGGCTTCAAGTTTTTACCTATCTTCACGAAAGAAATGATGAATTTCTACAATAAGGAACTGGAAGGAAATATAGTTCTGATATCGCACATGATTTACAAAATTGTGTTTGTGGTGATGTTTGCTACATACTTCACCAAAGGTGTTACAAAAATGGGTTGATGGCTCAGAAAAGAGTAAAATCAGGAAAAGTATGTCAGCATCAATATGTAGTCTGAGCCCTTTAAAGCAAAAGACTTCAAATTTATAGTTATCCCACCGAAATTAACTTTTTTCTTTTTTTAATATAAATCTTTTTTATTTGATGATGATAGGGATATATTTTATTCTGGCTATTCTTTCACAGATTCACTGCTGGTATTCAATTGGCTTTGTAGAGCTAGCACATATGAAATATGCCTTAGCAGGTCTTATTTCTAGACCCTAGTTCTCTATAACATCTCACAGATATCTTAATATATTTAGAGTTAAATGTGAAATTGTGTTCAACTAACCTCTAAGATACATTTGTCTTAACATGAAAACCATCCTGACCTCCAGAATAAGCGCGGTGGTGTCGAAAATCAGATCTAGTGGGATTTAATGCATTAAGACCGAAGACAAGACATAGATGCAGAAAGAGAGATGAGGATTCATGAGGGAACGGTAAGACACTGCCATGAGGTAAACGAGGAGCTATGGCATGGAGCCGTCTGCTGTTGTTATGCCAAGAGTTGCCAAATTGTCATCCTGACTGCTCCCTATGCCTGTCACAGAAACAGGCTTTTGGTAGCAGTGGATGGATCCATAAGCACGTGCCCAAAATGTCGTATTTTGGCGTTTCACTGCTGGTGGGAGCCCTTGAGTGAGGAAGACATTCAGGGCTGCGTGGTGGAGGATTAAAGAAGTATGTTGTGTTGTCGTCCCGATCAAGAAGAGAGCCCTGATCTCTGACTCAACCCCTCTGTCTTTCCACACTCATCTTGTTCCACTTAGCTCTCGCCCTGTATCTCCTCCCATACATTGTGAGGTTTCCAAAAGAGCATCAGAGGACCCTGCATTTGGACCCTCCTGGACATCTCCTTTCTGGGTACTCACTTTCAGTCACTCTGAGTTTTCTCTGCAAGAAGCACTTCCTTTGGCTCAATAGGTGCTACATCACTTCTAACTAGCAACCCCCATTTCACACAAGATCACTCCAAGCCATCCTGACCATCATTCCCATCATCTGGACAGACCAGAAAACTGCATCTTACATAATCCTCGTAGTTCATTCTAATCCACTTCTTTTGTTTTTTTCCTCTCTCTCTCATATTCTCATTCTTATTTTTGATTTAATTCTCATATGGTTTCTCTTGGCTTTGGCCTGAATCTTGCAATTCTTGATGAGAGCATTGAACTGTAGAAATCACTTAGATATTACACAGATTTTTAATTAAAACTTCATATGCATTTTAACTTGGCTTTTTACAAACAATGATGAGAAAAATTACACAGCTGTGATCAGTGGCATAGCTCTCATTGAGGTTCTTGATGCCATAACATTTGTTTAATTGAGCGATTTCCTTTTATGTTCAAGAGCAATTTCAGGGCCATTTGTCATTGTTATAAATTTAGAATTGCTTGATCTACAATTCATTATTTGATCTAATTAAGAAAAAGTTTTCATAGCTCTCAGCTCTGTAATTATAAGTAGAATGAAAACACTTGCAAATAAATAACTAATAAATAATACAAATAAAAACATTTGATAAAATGCAACAAACTTCCAAGAATGTTCAAGTTCTTCCAGTTCTTCAACTTTAGTTCTGGTTTTATAAATTGTTAAAATTTTATAAATTGTGAAAACTATCAGAATGAAACTAATACATTTTTTCTTGGGAAACTTAAAATTCTGGCCTTACGTTTTTGGAAAAAGCATTTTGCTTGCAATTTTAGAAGATTATTCAACTATTTTATTGAAAATAGGGAATTCACTCTAGGCACTTCTTTTGGAAAACATAAAGTTCTTCACACCCACAGCTCTCATTACTGTTTTGGAAGGATAAATTGACCTAATGTGTTCTTATGTCTAGTAGGAGGTAAGGAATTGGATAAAGATCAAGTTAATCTAATGGCGAAACAGAAATCATCATGCAAGAAGTTCATGCAAAGTCATTTCTCCTAGATGTTGCAGGCTTGGTGTGAAACCAGACATGAAAAGAAGCAGAAATTAGAGGAAATAATGTAGTATCATCGCTGCCTGTTCAGCTAAAGCTGAATCCTGAGCTTGATATTTCTGTGTCAATTTTAGTTTACTCAGAAGAGCCCCACATACACATTGATGGATTTATAAGCCATAAACCTAAAATTTTGTCTTCTCTAAAAGATCCTACTATGCAGTAGGACCTCAATGAGCAAATAAAGCTCTTTGCAGATTGGAAGACCCACGTTTATACAGACAATTGTGAGATTTTGCCAATAACCTTGTATCTTCTCTCTAGAGAGGTCCAGTGCTAGTAAATATGTTCAGAACCAAAGTTGTTCAAGATGTTTCTTTCTCAATATTTTTGCCCAATAAAAAATACTTGTCTTAAAAATTGAATTTTTGGAAATGTCCTTGAAATGTCCCTTGCAATGTCCTTGAGCTTCAGAGCAGTATTGTTCGAAGGAAAAAATGAGTGGAGTTTGATTATAAGTCAGTTCAGGCAGCAATGAGAAGAAACTCCTCACAGCACAATTAAATTCTTCAGTTATTCTCTATTCTGCAGAAATTCTCCATTTCTAAGGGTGAGGAGAGAAAAAATATAATTTATTTGGGGATTGAACAAAGTCAGTTTATGAAAAGATGTTACTTCTTGCATTAATAAGGCATCAGGTTTGGTAATTAGATTGTCTCTCCTCACTCTGCATTTCTGCTTTTATGAAAGATTGACATAAACTAAAAACATTTGCAAATGAGAAGTTTGCAAATGAGAAAAATAAAAGAAGAAAACTAAGGGAAAAACCAAACATGAGTGAAATCCTTTCACAGGCAGATCTATGGCAGACATGGTTGGATTCTTGTCCTTTTAATAACAGGGAGGGCAAAGCATTGCATAATAATACATGATGCAGATGAATCTGTACTTTGATGTATGAGGTCAATACTGCTTTATTTTCTTTCACCAGAAAATTTTTAACGGAAAATGAGTGATATCATCCCAAACCAAGAAGCTATTGTTTAGAAACCAGAACAGGAAGGAGAAGTGGGGAAATTGAGGTCAATTACCTTTCCATTTTCCAAGAGGGATCCGGAATTTTTGAGAACGGAGAAAAGCTATTACTTCAACTCAAACTCAGTGTTATGTTAAAAAGGATTTTAATATAAAAAAAATTATTCTGGGTAACTAGTGTAATGGAGAAGTTTTATTGAACTTCTTATTCATGTTTAAGTGCTTTTTTCTTGGACTATTTGCCTCAATATATCCAGCAGCAGCGAACTTCCCTGATGATGTCTTGTTTCCAAAAGCAGTCTGTTTCACTTGTCAGCTTTTTCTGAAAGGAAATGAGTAGCATATCCATCATATCCTTGCTCTTTGTTCTCATCTATAAGACTCTAATTAATCTTTCTACTACCTACCTTTTTGCTCGGAATTATCTCTTCTCTCTCCATTCCATTTTGCTCTTAATTCTCCTGCCTTTTTCCTCCCGTCTTCTTTTCCCAGGCTCTGATGTATGCCATCTATCATATTACTTCCAAAATCCAGCAGACTGCCCCAGTAAATAACCTCCCTCTCTTTTTTAAAGCCATCTCTTGAAATATCCCCTCCTCTTCTGTTCCTTTCATCATTGCTCCAGAAGCATAATTTTTCCCTCAATTGATTCCTTTAATCTAAAGGAAGGCTCTCATAATTTTTATGAGGGCAAAATTCAGCTAAAGGGAACCTCAAGAAAGAGATAAAATCATAATTATTGAAATAAATTAAAAGTAACAACATTTTGATTTATATATATGTAAATATAATATATCAATTTTAACATATACTTCTCATCTCTATACACACTTATATATACATTTAGTGTAACATAAATACATAGGGGAAAAAGCTTTTGTATGGTATTTTTTCTGTTTAATTGAAACTGAATATACAGCCCATCAAGTAAGTTCTCATCTAATTTTATTTGATGAAATTTTATCAATAAATTAATAATAACAGTCAATCTAAGTCAAAGAAATTAACTATCCAAGACATGCAACGGGCTCAGAAAACTCCTAAACATTTCCACTTAAAGATAAATCAGACACAGATAGGAATTTTTCAATGTTAGTCTACACTGATAAAGGTCAAAAATAGAACCAAAGTAGCCTGGCATTTGTGAACTTCTTAATGAGGAGCAGGACCAAAATTTTATTTGTAAAAGGATCCCTTTAAACCACACACATTCAGAATGGAGTCTCAGAGCCATAAACTTGACTACTCCTTGACAAATGCTCCAAACTACACCAGAGAGCTGCATTTTCAAGTGACCTTGCAGAAGGCTGATGAGATCTGACATGTGCCATATTTATGGAAATGCAAAAGCTTTACTGCTCTGACATCTCTGTCACCCAAGACAGATCAAACAAAGACGACAATTGGCCTCCAGCTCCTAAATTGAGCATTTAATAACCATTAGAAGGAACTAAGGAAGCAGCATCCGCACTGCTGGCAGTCACAAGTCCCACCCATTTGTTATGAACTTAACTAGTCTGGACAGAAAGCCAAAAGGCTCCTAAATTGTTTTCCTTCCAGAACTGAAATGGGTGATGCACTGTTTCATTTTAATAAATTCACTGATTAATGTAACCTGCCATAATTAGATGAAAAATTGCTAAAGATAATTCTGATTATTGCAGTCCTACCATAATAATTTATTATTATCACAGTGTTTTATTAGTTATTGGTATTGTATTTAGTAAAATAAAGAGATTTTTCAATGAATGTTTATGTTTGACTCTCTCCCTGTGAGAGCGGAGTAGGGGATTAGTCATTAATGTTGGTGAGACCCACAGTTCACATTTCAGTCTCAGGCAGTTGGTTTCTTTGAATATTAGCTACCAGTGTCCCAGTCTTTTAATAGCTTATTGTTCACTAAACTAAACCAGTTCCTTGATGTGCTCCAAAACACATGCACAGGGCAATAAAGCACCTCTGGTTCTGTATTTCTATATGCATTCTTGTAAATACAAAAGTATTCAGCAGTTCAGTGTGCAGGATGAAATATATGGCCAATGTCCTGCTGCAGGGTACTATAAATTGTGGGGTTTGCTTAATCATCTCAACCAGAGAAGCTGATTCAGGAGTTTGCAATAGCTGAATACTCTGGTATCATGGGCTCTGGCCCTGGATGAGCCTGTAACATTGTGCATCCATCCTAAGGAAGAAAAAAATGTATTGGAGGAGAAGTCTTAAACAGTTTAAATCATGCAATGCTAAGTAACGGAGAACTAATTTTCCTGCCTTTTTGTCTCTTCTTGTCTGGTCTTCTGCATCGTGTCTCAAAGGAGACATTCACTGCTCAGGGATGAACTGGGCACACATTAACACTCACAGAGGAACCACATCCCCATGCTTCCTCTGACCGTTTCTGAGACATATTCAGATGTGAAGGAGGCTTTACCTGCCATATGTTTAAAGAGATGGCAATCGTGGAAAGGAGAGGAGGAGTTGGGCTCTGCCAGATGAAGGTGGGGTTTTATTTTTCCTTTAATTTTCTTGCTTTAAAATTGTGACTCTTTCTTTTAACATTGTTCATTAAATGGAGGAGAGGTGAAGGAGCCATAGAATGGCATGAAGAAGATGAAAGGGAATAATGAACTGAAGGAAGTGGCAAACATAGGTGTATTTTTCTTTGGAAATAAGAGTGAGAGTGTCTCGTTGAGTTAGTCTGAGTTTAAGAAAGGAGAGAAAACATCACATCTAGGCTCTGTGTCTTCTTTACAAGCTGATAGGAAGAAGCATTCAGGCACATTCCTGAAACAGAGTCAGAGTCTGAGCCTCACTCCTTCAGCAAGAGAAAAGCTGAGCCGTCCAGGGAATTTCTAGCATGTTTGGGAGGCTCTATTGGTCTCCTCTATTTTGCCACCCAGATGTCATCTGCATAGTTAAAGCAGATGTTGGAAGTTCCTTCAGAGTCAATGGGATACAAAATCTGGCGCTTCTAGAGATTATTCTTTTGATCTTAAAACAGGGGTCTAGCAAAGATGCTTTCAGTGATACACAGAATTTTACAAACCTAAGCCAAAAGCATAAAGACCCCCTCCAACCAGCCATCTGCAACCAAGTCAACTTGAAGGCTGAAATTTGCTCAAAGGTTGAAGCTAGCACGAAGTTGAATTTAATGTGTTTGTTTCAGTAAGCCTTGAGAGCTTTGGAAATCTTACCCTTGGTTTGGATCTTCTGAGAATTTGGCCTATGACATTCCTTATTCTTAAAAATCTCTTTATTGTATATTTAATGTATATAATGACAAGTTTTACGGTTAGCTGAAAATTGTAAAGCTTTACTCTTATTTTGTGCTATGCCAAATAAGCTTTACACTATGTTTCTGTAAATCTTTGATACTACTAGCAAAATGTTCACCAGAAGTGAGGGGATACAGTGTGCAGGGAAGAATCACCATCTTAATGAGGTCGGTGTCATTAAACTGTCTCACTCAGTTTCACAGATTTTACTTTAAGAATAGCAACATAGAGCTCTAGATGTCTGTAGCTAATTTTGGCTTATTTAAAAGTAAAAGGCCAACCTGTCAAAAAATATTTAAGTGCAAGGACAGTAATGAGCGTGCTCTTGAGTCTTTCCCAAAACGTAAGCTTAATCAGGAAATTTGAGGCAAATACATTGTCGATTTTTACTTGAGTAAGAAATGCCTTGGCAATGTCTCCAATGAAAGTGTGATTGATTCAGCATAAAACATTATTTGTGCTCTGAAAGACTTTTCAGTATTCAGACAATTTAGGTTTTGTACAATTTCCCCCAAAGCCTGCATGCACGGAAAGCTTCTGCAATCCAAACTGAGCAGTATAATATCCCGTTCTCTGCTTTCTGCTCAAATCCCCCAACCTTTGCCAATCTATGATACTAACTTGCGAGCAGGGTCTGGGAAATAAATTTAGGCTCGATTTCTAATCTACAAATTTTCCTTTGACACTCAAAGGCTTAGATAAAGCCCAGGCAGGAGCTCATGAAGATTAATTCAATGATGTGGATGTTCCTTGTAGGTTCTGCAGCTGGGAGCAGCATTAGAAGGTCTTTGGGAAGAGCACTGTAAAATGCTGATAACGTGGGAGTATCACATGTGCACAAAGCAACCCTTTTGTGGCAGAATGAGAGTTGCTTTTCCTAATTTGCCACTTCTTTGCTATGGATTTTGTCTCAAAAGGCATCCTACTCTCCATATCCTTTTTGAGTTCTGGTTTCAGACCTTGTACGAGATAATGTCCCCACAGCCTGACAAAGCTACATTACAAATCAGCTAAAAATAAAGTTTTTAGTTAGTAAAATCTCGTTTCCAACAATATCCAGTAGTGGGAAATTAGGGAAAGGGTCGCAAAACAGGCTGTGCATAGAGTGATGCTTTCCTCAGCGTGTCCTCATATCTCATCCCTGGCACTGGAAGAGTTAGGACATCAAGAGCTGCAGGATGCAAGTGCATCATTCATTAGATGACTGAACAGACCTTCTACAGCTGTAGCTAATATTTTTTAAATCCCTTTACAATGGTTGCAATTAACCAAACTCTGTTAGGTGGCATCCTCAAGTGCAAAGGAGATGAAGCTGATATGCAGATACCCAGCAACATCGTAAGTCAGTGTGATTCGCTGCAGTATCAAGAGGAAAGATATATTAAAGCAGGTCGCTTAGATAAATGAAACTAAGGTGCTCATGGTGAGCCAGGTTAGTCAAGCTAGCTTTTCTGCATCGCGATGTATGAACTAATCAGTTTGCAGCAGAGGTAAGGGCTAGCGTGCAACGTAGACCTAAGCCTCAACACGTGCCTGCTATCTGGGCTGAGCACCTGCCTGGAAAATAACAGGCACTTTTAAGGAATGATACAGTTGACCTGCTTTGGCATGGAATGAATCACATCTCCAAAGATCTTGTTCCTCTCAGCGAGTCCGTAGCCAGGTTGGAGTTCAGATGTCAATCACTACGGCCCGATGTAACATCACCCAGTTCCCATTGAAGATGATAAAAGATGAAAAAAAAAATAGTTCAAAGGCATCACAATATAAATCTGACACATAAAGCAGAAGCAGGTAAAGCATAAGAAAATATATCCATGCCCAAGTGAGAGACTAGCAGCCTAATTGAAGCACTTGCATTGATTTAATACCTAGTTCAAATTTGATTTCTATATAGTATTCTATAGCACTTTGCTGAAAAAAATGAATACTTTATACTGCTCTGGAAAATTTCCATCTCTCCTCTTTCATCCCCAAAACTTCCTGAATTAAGGTATTCTCCAGATTTTAGATTAATTTTAGTTTTGAGAAGTATGGATTCATGAGGATTTAACTCATGTTTTAAGTATCAACAGTATCAATAAATTCCAATGAAATGCAAAGCTTTTAAATTACTTGATTTTTTTTCTTGAAAGTCATTTTTGAAGGAAATAAATAAACCATGTTAAAAAAGATTTTTACTTCCATTTAAAAACACTTTTAGTCTTTTAAAAATACTTTTATGGATAAAGAAATGAGATGTCTTTTCTCAAAGAATCGAGAACAGTTTTGTTTCCAATATATATTTTTCTTTGCTTTTCAGTATCCTAAAACCAATCAGGAACTAAGAAAATGATACCATTTTCAAATGGATAGTGTGTGCTACATATTCTCTAATGGAAAAAAAAAAGGACAATTTTGTTCAAAATAAGACACTTTACTTGGAATATTTCATTTTAATTAAGCTATGATTTTCAATAAAAAAAAATGTTGATACAGAAAATTCTACTAGTTTTGGTAGTAACAGTCTATAAGCTCTCCTGTGCTTAGTCACAGCTAAAACTCCTCCTTTAGCTTTAGTCATATTTTAAAGATACCAAATGGTGTAAATTCCTCAGGATGAAACCAAGATGCTATTTTTAGTATTCAAAAAGATAAAGATGATATTGAAGCTCAACGTAAGAAAAACACACACGGCTTCTCCATCAAATATGGATAGTCCCCAAGGACATTTTCCTGTATTTTTCTCAAATGAAAAGGAGGGGAAAAAAAAAAAAAACAGAAAGAAGTGATAATTGTAATGAAAGCAAAGTCAAAAGACATCAGGAAATGAGATGGGAAAAAAATAGCATATAATCCCCCATGGGGTACAGATTGTAAAGACCAGTAGATGACATCCATATATATATATATGTATATATATATATGTGTGTGTATATATATAAACTTGTACAAATTAGCTAGGGACGTGAGGATAAGCCAAATAATCAAATCTGCACATGTAGGTCAGTAGGGTTGCATGTGAGCCAGGAATCAGTTCATTATCCCAAATGACTTACAATGCTCCAAAGTCAGGTTATTGTCAAGTCTGGGAAATAATTGCCCAAGATTTATGTAGAATGAAGTTGTCTGCAGTCTTCTTCTCTGACAGAGTATCTGCACATGTCAGCAAGTGGGAGATTTCACCAAACTGGTCTCTGTATTTCTTCTTAGACAGAGCCTACCCCTGAGCTTCAGAAAAGTTTTTTGGGGAAAATCCCTCCTCTAGAGAAATGAGGCATAACTCTATCAATTGGTGTGCCCAGTTCTGCAGCAGATCTGGGTCTTTCCCCAGCTCAACACTCGCAGAAAGACTCAGATGGACCGAGGAACCACCAGAACGAGGCACATGAGCAATGGGTGCTCTTAGACTGGAAATAAAAAGTAGATTTCTAACCATGGCAAGTTATGGAGGTTTTGGAAGAATGTCCCAGTAGAAGTGTCAATGAGCACTGAGGAGTCCAGTAACATGCTAGTTTTAAGATGAATATTGTCACATTTTTGCTTTTGGTGCTTGTGATACCTCAGGATCTGACTCTGTGATCATGCAAGTCCCTCTGAATCAGATGCTGGTACATCCTAGTTTTGTGGCAAACCATGAAATGTTAATTATTTTAAAATGTTTCTTCTATCATAACAAGAGGGCAGAGTGGAGTAGTATAACCTTCTCTCTCTTCCATTTCATAAAGATTTTCTTGATTTCCCAGGATGATTTTAACCTTTACAATAATCAGGTTAAATAAAGCACATTTTTAATGATTCTTTTTCTCTTGTTTATTCATTTGTTTTCTGTAGCTAGAGACAATATATACATTGGTAAACTATAAAATACTGCTCAGATGCCTGACTAGCAAGACTTACACTGTTATCTTGCTGAGCAGAAGTGTGATGCAATCTTTCTGTTTTATTAACAATAAAATAAAAATATTGCCCCTGAGTGGCAGGAATATCTCAGAAGACTGGAGCAAACCCAGCAAAACCAGGAATACTGTCACTCCAGTGTAACACATATTATTAAACTTGATTCAATGTCATTAAAGCCAAAAGGTATGAAAACTGGTGTCAAAAAGTTAGATAGAGGTCTGAGTTCACTAGATCTTGCCATTCTATTTCCCAAATCCACTATCAATCACAGCTGGAGCTCAGGTCAAGTGTTGAGTTTGGTGGTTCTAGGCTCTCCTCGACAGAAACCAGCAACTCACCTGGCTTTAGAATGGCTCGATAGCATATATTCAAAATAAAACTTGATTTCCTAAATGGAGAGAAATTTCAATGAAATTTCAACAACCTGATGGGGGAAACCTCTGGTGTAGGAGAAGGATGTATCAGCTCAGGGCAGGACATTCAGATTGAGAGTATTACTGAGAGAAGTTGAAAAAGCTGAGAGCAAGACTGGATTTTAGGCTCCTGCAGGATGCTTCTGGCGGATGCAACACGATGATACTGTGGAGACTTTTGTGCTGCAGACAGGGCTTCTATCACAAGCAGTTACAGCAGAAGCAGCAGCTAATGCTGGAAGGTCAGCCCAGATGTCTTCTTCTGAGAGAGAAAACAGAGAAATTTGCCAGAGATAATCTGATTATAATCTATGGTTTTATATCTAATGAATATAATCATTAATTTTCATTTCTCCTCTTAAACTTAGTGAGGAATTTGGATTGTTTCCTAGTTGTTTATTTTAGCTGAATTAACATACAGAGGACTGAATTGATACACAAAGGCCCATTTTCAATGTATTTCCATTAGATACAGATGTCATTACTATGTGCCAGTGCATATTATCAAGCAATTAATATCTGAAGTTATCATCTCCATTTCTTTTTATTGAAAGTAACTATTTTTGAGTATAGAAAATCATGTAAAGGCTTGTAATGCTTCGCTAAATGACTTCACATCACACTCCTGATTGTTTTTGGAAAGAAACTCTAAAACTGCAAACCTGTTTTCCCATCTAGTGTAATTCCAACGTAATATAAAGCATGACCTCCCATAGTTTATGTGCCTTTGCAAGCTTCCCTGACATTATCACTCAAAACTCTTACTCTTTTGTCACCCACTGCTAAAATGAAAAGTTCTTTTTGTGGCACACATAAGCCAGAGGTGACACAATTAAATGAAATTATTTGTCATTATACCAGCAGGAATTAAATGACAAATAAACTAGGATTGGCAGCCTCTTCTCCTGGGAGCAATATATAAGCTTCCTAAGTTTGGTAGAAAGTATTCTCCCCTCGGCCTTTGAGCTGCTCTCTTCAATCAATATTCCCATCTTTAAAGACAGATAGTCCAGTGTTACACCATACCTACATATTTATTAACATAGTCCTAATTTGATGGAGAAGCTGAAGGTCATTTGAGGATATGAAGTCAGGCAGAGCACAATCAGCTTTTAAAAGTGTGGTCAGAGAGCAGATTTTCCAAGAGCAAAGTCACCCTCATTACCATTATTTTTCCATGAGATTCAAAAAAGTGGATTCTGAGCTTCAGCCATTCAGCAAGTAAAATACCACTTTCATTCCAAACAGTCATGGTAAGACCTAGGACCTGGATACCTAGGACACGGATAGCTCAACCACCATCCAAGGATTTGTCTCACCCGGAAAGGGTTACAGTTAGTGAAAATAACTATTTTTTAATGCTTCTTCTAAACCTGGAATTTGCTTCCCTTGGGCTTTTGCTCTCTTTCCTCCCTTCCCACCACCTCCTACAACATGAGTCTTCCTTCTGAAAGCCCTTTAGATGCTTCTCACCTTCCTCCCCAACCAAACACCTCCTCACTTAACCCAGTAGCACATATTTGAGGAAATGTCTTTCTTAAAATACTCAACACGATGACTTGATGTCAGTCAGGATTCCCCTCAAAGACAGCAGGATTAAAAGATTCATTTCTGATTTTGAAAGAGATTGATTTTGAGCTAAGAGCAAGCTGGTCTCTTTATTATTTTTAGTACTAATCATGTACTAACTTGTCATTGGTATTAATTATGTACACTGTGGGCATACCAGGCGCACTGCAGGTACACGGGGTGAGACAGAACGTGTCCCTTTGTGCTTGCCGCTCGGCTTCTGAAGAGGGATGGCTTTCATTTTGTAGTTCAAACACTTAATAATCAGACACTGCTGTGGACATTATTTGTCTCTCTAGTTGCTATCCATTCCAGAACCAGCGACAGAAAAGACGGTGTACAAAGGACAAATTAAAAATACAAGAATCTTTGTCACCCTTTTATCTTACAGGACTGATTCATTTCATTCGCGTCACTGTTTCATTGCACCAGAAATGTTTGATCAAAGCAGCATGTATTTTTTTCATCTCTAATAAAAAAGCCTGGTTAGAGTATATGCTGTAACTGTGGCTACCACTGTAGTGTAGCAGACTGTATTTGGAAAGGGGTTCTGAGAATTGCACAATACCATCATGAAGCCAATTTCCATGGAATAGGGCAAAGAAGGCCAGTGGCCAAATAGGTCGAATAGGCATGAAACACATTGCTGATGACAGCTCATTTCTGCTTGTGAAGACCCCATCTAGAACAGAAATCTTCATACTTACATGGATTGTCCTTGCCCCTGAGAGGTTATAGTATGTCCAGGCCTGGTTTTTACCCAGTGATTCCCTCAGTATATTTCAAAATAAATTGCAAATATAAAATTCGTAATTTGTGACTGTCATTATTTGACACAAAGAAAACTGGGATGCTATATCAATATGTCAGAGCAATTCCTGAGGAAGAAAGCAGGGAAGAAAGCTTAGCTTAATACCCTGAAGTTTCTGGGGCAGACTAGTGATCCATGTTGTGATGCTGCTTGCCTGGAGTTGTATGAACAGCCAGGTGATACAATACAGAGGTACTCACTGTCTCCAGGGTCTTAGTGTCTCCATCTTCCTTTCCAGAAATTCACAGGTCTCCCACAGCTTTTGTGTCTCCTCTGGTATGGGGCTCAGATATTCCTGGGGCACCAGTATAAGATGCAAACTGGACACGCTTAGGTTGTTCAAGTCGTCTACTTCCCATAGCCACGTTTCTAGCAGGGTCCAAAGTAGTTAGGCTTACTTTAATCTTGGCCTATAGGTAACATCATAGGGTAGAGGGTAGTTAAAAGTCCTGTAGAATTGCTCATATTAGTAAATATGATGGAAATGAAAAAAGAAAAGCATGAATCTTCTAAACAAATAAGCTAGTGATCACTTTGTAGATGTTTCCCTTTCCTTTCTTGCTCAGAATGTGTTCTGCTCTAACAGAGACCCTGTTATACTGTGTGTCTGCACAATGAGTACGAGTCCATGCTACCTAAAGCCCCCAGATGCTACACGGATGTATCTGCATCCAGGCTGAATCCAGGCTCCCTTGTTACTCATGTATAAAAGAAGAAGGGCTACAACTTCCTTTAGGGTAAACAACACCTCAAAGCACGAACTCAGGAGTGCCCAGCTCACCAGCCACAGTGCAGAGCCCACATCTTGTCCAAAGAGAGAAGCCACCACCAGGGTTCGGCCATCAGAAATCCACGCCAATAACAGGCAATGGAAATTTGCCTGCCAAACACCCTCCTCAAATTTTCAGGCTTGACACAAATAAGAAAGTAGTGGAGAAACAAGGAGGCAAGGGAAAAGTGCAAGTGCATTATTCATGAAAGATATGTATACTGACGATAGCTAGAGACTTTATAAGAAAGCAGTCCCAGACCGGAACAGTAATGTTACAAGAGCCTATGTAAAGACATCTTTCTAAACAAGAAACTGGAGGATTAGATTTGAAATGGGAATTCTTTAAGAGAAACTTCCTTTATAAAGTAAAATCAAAATAGAGGTTTTCCTTAGAATCTGGCATCCCTCTATAATATAGACACTAAGGAGATGATTTTTCAGTCCGACTGTAGACTTTTTCAGTGTAGATTTGTACACGTGAATGAGTCCCCGTAGGCTCCCACAAAGCCACCAGAGACAAATAGGCACTTCGTCTCTTGCTAAAGCGTGTTGCAAAATTCATCAAATTAATTGTGCCCTAAAAATGCTTTTTTTTTCCCCTACTGACTGTGAAGAGATTCCTGGCATATTAGATGAGATGTGAGATGATTAGCTCTCATCTACACTATGAATATCTAAAGTTTAGGTTACATAAATGTTACATGAAGTGTTTGCTTGCTTCAACTGTTTATGGCACTGTTTCATACTATAAAGCTGAAACTTTATGTATCAGTGTTGCATATAGCTTTTAAGAACCCCTGTGGTTGTGGGCAGTACTGTGTTTCTTCACTTCATGTCATTGTCTGAGATTTCAAAACTTTTTTTTTAACTTTGTGTATTGGAACAGAAACATAGTATTTCAAATTTTTTCTTAAGACTAAAAGAAAATTAATATGTTAGCCAGGGTATCCCCTGAGGAACTTATAAAAAATGTTGGAAATCTCTATGTAAATTTTATCATTGCCCCAACATGTCCTAAAGAGACAAGAGTCTTCTTATTTGGGGATTGGGGTCTTTGCTTTCGGAGACTTTTTAGTTTTTGGGACAGGGTTTTTTTTTACATGGATTTCTCCTCTCTCCCGTGAGTTCTCCAATGACCATGTTGCTTCACGTCCTATGACAAGATAACGTTTTTCTTCCTTACCTCATTAATGCTGATAAGAAATTTACAGCTTGAATCTCATCAACCACTCTAAATTAAAACTTGTCTGTAGCTGACACATGCCAGCAAGTCATTTCAGTGCTGGTAAGTGAACGTTTACAGCAGGAGTGTTCTCATCTACCTAGACCTGTCATAATGTCAAGGTCCCCATTCACTGAGTAGAGGAAGCTGAAATAGCTCCCTGAGCCAACACCTTTGACTTTTGAAATGTTAAAATGAGGTGAGTGTCATCCTTGTGAACAAAGCAACAAGAACATAATTCTACCTAATTCACCGGTAAAAAAACTGCAAAGCTGTGGAGAATGTGACTAGTAGTTGCGTTTCTTTAGCAACATCATCTCCTTTCCTTCGGAAGCTACGTGCAGGATTTTTCTCACCAAGAACCTGTCACAGAAGTAGATCCTGATATTGCTATATTTCAGTCATTTATTATAAATGGAGGAAAAGAAAGCAGTTTTCAGACATTCACAAGTATTCCAAAAAATATAATAACTGGCATATGATTGAACAGCAATTGAGAGACTCAAACAAATGAGAAGTTTAGAGTGTCTAATTTAGAGGTATTTTTCAGAAAGGTGTGCGATGAAGAAGTTAAACAAACTTTCACTTTCAGTCTAGAGGTGCATTTTTTTGATAATCAGCTCCCTCTGCGGCAGAGCCTCTATTGAGTCCCACGCGATATTGCCTTGAGGCCCTTATCTGACAAATCTCCTAAATATGCTGACGTGTAGAGAACTGACTTTAATAGGCCAATTTGCCTAAGCAAACACTTAAGCTCTTAAGCAGACTGGAAGCCCAGCTGAGCATACAATTAGCAGCCAGCATCCCTGCACATGATTATCATTTTCAAGGCCAACTGTTGTACATCAAAAATTACTCTTAATAGGGTTTGGATGTGGTATGGACTCCTGTCTCTCTCTCTCTCTCTCTTTTTTTTTTTATGTTTTCTTTTGTTTTGTTTTGCTTTGCCTATGTGTTTTTTAACACACAAAGTATAAGGAAAAATAATCTAGTTAGTATTTGTATTCCAGATAGACATAGGAGCACAGCCAGATTCAAGACACTGATTCAAGATTCATAGGCACAGTACATACATGTATAAGGAGACCTCAGATAGACGCATTTACAAAGCAACTGTGAAAGGGCTATGCACAGATCAGGATGTTGCCCATTTATTTTCTTCGGTATTTATCCTCTTCCACACTCATGTATCCCACCTCGCGGCTGACCTCAGTCAGTGAAAAAGAAACCAGCCTTATATTAGATGCCCACCAAAGGATGAAACACATCATGCCCTGTGCAGCGTCTGTTTTTCTCCGTTGACCATTGCAGTTCTGTAAGTAGTATGTAAAAGTCAAACTCTTAGAGCACTGGCACACTGTATGATAATAAACAGAGTGGAAACTACTCATAATCTAGATCACAGGTAGGTAACCTCTGTTGAGAATACTAGAAGACATGCAATAAAGTTAACAGACTATGGTAGATCTTTGAGTACCCCTCAAAATACTTTCCATGTTCTTCTTTCTAACTTGATGTCAAAAAAATCTACATGACAAAATCACAGAATGGTTAAAGTGGGAAGAGAAGGGAAGGAAAAGAAATAGTTGCAGGTTAAAGACTTTAAAAGCAATTAAATTTGTATCTCCAAAGCTAAAAATTTTTCACAGGACAAGACTAGACTGGCTTCAACATCCCAGAATATAAAAATCAGGCTAAAAATTAGCCTGGTCTGCTCAGTAACAAAGTGAAAAACTCTGCACAGACACTTATCATATAGTCATATACCTAGATAAGGAAAAGAGTCTTCATTCAACTGTTCAGTCAAATAGGATTAACATTTTTCCCACTCGCAGATACAAGGAGACCTTGGCATCATCACATCACAGTCTAACCTCTGAGCCATGGAGAAGCCTGATCCTGTGTAGCTTGGTAGCTTGGTTAGCTTTTATAACATCATAAAACTTCTTAAAATCTCAGTATTCTTTCTTTTTTTAAGAAAAGATATACTGCCTACTTATTTCTTTGGATTTGTAAGACTTTACTATATCCTTAAATAATATTTCAACTCAATTCTTAAAAAAAAAAAAAAAAACTGTATTTCATTTTTCTTTCTTCTGGAACTGGTTCCTGAAACTGTTTTGGTTTCCAGCTCCTGGCCAATGGCCAGTAGAGTGAGAGGAGAACTCAGAGGTTGGTTCATGTACATCGAGTTTACAGATGGCTGCATTTACTGAGACAAATCCCATCTTATGCTGCAAAGATAAGTCCAGATCAAAGCGATTCAAGGTATTAATAGAAGCTAAATATAATTAGAAATCATTGAAGTGTATGTTTTTGCTGGCTTTTGAGTTAATTTGTTTTGGAATAATAATCTGAACACAGCAGGACAATACCTCAATTGCACAGGTTTTCAAATCGTTTCCTTTTATTATTGTTTGGATTTTTTTTTAATTTGTCCTTGTAGGGAAGATATTTTCCTTTATTAGATATTTCTACTGTACAAAACCCAGTTATTCTGGACTTGCTTATAGCAGCCAGAAAGCCAGTTTCTAAAAATTAAATATGATTGGTTGACTTTCTTCTAGGACTTAAAGGTCTTCTTGGTGCTTTGTGCTGACAAAAGCTGGAAAAGGAAGAGTTCCTGCTGTTAGCTTCAGGAGAATGACAATACAGAATCCTGGGAGACAGTTTTGCAAAACAAGTTGGAAGACAGAAAAAAAGGGGAAAATGGGGAGAATAAAAGCAGGAAGAAAGATAATATCAGTAATCAAACACAATCTACTATAAAAGGATGGAAGAGTCTAAACATATAGCATGGCAGATATACGTGTCAAAAGTTGATAGTAACTTTGCAGAATTCATGTCACTGGACTAGAGAGCTGAGGGATGTTGATGTATATAAACACTGATTTCAGAGTGAATGCTGATTCAGTTACATAACAAAGAATAAGCCTATAGAAATCAGAATCTCCCCCCAAGAATTTCAAGAACTGGGATGGAAATGGTTTGAACTGATTCTGCACACCACGTGAATACCACATTTTTTCTTCTAGTTAGGATGTTTTCCAGTATAGTTTTATAGCTGCTGGGTATGCATTAATAAGAATTACATCAAGAAAGTACTGGTATGGAAGCAACAATGTGATTATTAGTTCTGACTGATCTCCAATTGCAATGTCTAGGGTTGTCGATCAAGATCAGAGTTTTTTTCTGTTCTGTACAAATCTGTGAGGGCAAAGAGTTCCTAGCAGGCAATGGACAAATAACCAAAGGAGAGGATTCAATTCACAGATTAAAATACCTGAAATTAGATGCCTTTCTTTAGGTATCTACATTGGAGATGCATCTCAATTCCCATTACAGTTCACGAAACTTTGGGGGTCAATCAGGTGTCCTCATATAGATGTCTGCTCCTACCTAGTCCAAGATATCTATGATATCCATATGTGACTGGCTGATATAACATGGAATCAACAGGCCACTTATATGTTTATGAAGAAGCAGGTGGAGGCCAGGCAGACCTATGTGGGGCATCTCAAATAGCAGTATTATTTTATATTTAAGCTGCTAAATACCATCCCACTGACTTCATTGACCAGGAACTTGACTCTGCTGTCCAGCTAGTGTGGCACCATTTGTGATAAGGCGTTGACAGATTTAATATAGATACTATAGATACTATAGATGCTATAGGTGATATAATATGCTATGGGAGACTTGTGCTTTACCAATTTTTGTATTTTATGTTACTATCAAGATCTTTAACTTAAAGATCTTGACTTAATTTAAATTATTTAAAAGATAAGTGATAAATTCTCAGTAATTTGAACACTGAGATTTGATTGTGATACCTTAGGGCAAACTCTATTCGTNCCATTTGTGGTAGATTAATATAACACATTGACAGATTTAATATAGATACTATAGATGCTATAGGTGATATAATATGCTATGGGAGACTTGTGCTTTACCAATTTTTGTATTTTATGTTACTATCAAGATCTTTAACTTAAAGATCTTGACTTAATTTAAATTATTTAAAAGATAAGTGATAAATTCTCAGTAATNGATATAATACGCTATGGGAGACTTGTATTTTACCAATTTTTGTATTTTGTGTTACTATCAAGCACTTTCACTTAAACTGTTTGAAAGGACTATGATAAATTCTCAGTAATTTGAACACTGAGATTTGTTAGTGATACCTTAGGGCAAAGTCTATTGATAAATTGTTCAGCTTTTGCTTGGAAAGCCATGCTTCAGGATGCAGACAAAGCTAGAAACTTTAGGTAGTCTCTATAACTGTTATTGTAATGTTATATACAATAAAATATGGCTTGAGATTTCTGAAAAGAAGTTTACAGTCCTTGCTTTGGTAAAGTCATTTAGAGAAACTGTTCAGATAATTCAGTAAAAGAAGCAAAATATTTGTAAAGATTTACAAGGCATAATTTTCATCATTTCTTGAGCTTATTATTTCTTCCATTTCTGAAGTGAGGGAGAAAGAGAGGATTCAACAAGCATTCTTTGAGCAACAAAAAGCCATCATTAGGAAGGCAGTGTGGGTGGAAGTGTCACTGTCCTTTCCGAAATGCGCAGTTTTAATTTCAGCTCTGAAAGAAGCACAAAAAAACCCACCTTTTTCTCTCTTTCTCTCCCATACTCACCCCCCGCCTCCTTCTCCCCCAGCCCCACCGTGCTTGTTTTTCAACTTTTAATGAGGAAAACTTTGTGGAGCCAAGGGATGGCAATGACTCATGTGGCAGTTAAGTGCACAACAGCAATGTCAAAATCATTGTGTACTTGGCACAGTGTCATTGGAGGCCAACACATATTTATTTCCCCAAGGAAAACTAGAGCAAATTCTAATTCCCCAAATTAAAGAAAAAAGAGTTCTAATGGCATTAATAGTTCCTACATTATTTCCCCCACGCAGGCAGCGTGGGTTACTTTAATGTCACGAGTTACGAGTTGTTGGAGAGGCTGAGGTTGTGCGTTAAATGTGCAAGAAAGGACTTCAAAGTGACAGGGTTGGAGGTCTGGGGAGAAATGGGGCTTGAGTTTAGATGTTATGAGTGGTAACTTTGCAGGTGTGTTCATTGTTCAATCCTGCTTCTTCTGATGCTAGCAGCTGGGGAAAAAAAAAGAAAAAGAAAGGAGTAAAATAAAAAATCTTCTTAAACACACTGAAAACTTCAGTATATGCCCTCAATTTCTATTGTACGCACACTCAAGGTCAATGTTTTCGGAATGTGGAGGCCAGTTCTCATGTGCATCCAAGGTGTGACACTGTAGACAGTTTAATCTGCAGAAAGCACTGATTACTGCATGTCCAGAGCGCTGCAGTCCTGAGATTCCTGTTTTCACGGTTCAGGACAAAAATATGTCAGGACACGGGCAAACAAAACTCAACAGTTATTCCTATTGAGCAAATGTCTTTAGAATTCTACAAAGAAGGAAATTGTCTTTCTAAAAGCATCTGAGCTGGGGTACTCAAAAACAGAGGTCCTTTAAAATCTCATGTTTTGAGTGAATGGTCTAGGTTTGGGACTCTACCTGCCCACATCGGAGGTTTCCCAGATTTCTGCATCATTCCCTGGCTGCAGGAGTAGGAAACAGACCTCCTGCAGGTGCAGTTTGCACACTACGAGGCTGAGAGCTGTACCAACTGCCTCTGCTATCCTGGGGAACTCCTTAATGTAGGATTTGGAGAGAGAAACTGCAGAAATGGGGTAGCGTTGTCACCAAGCGCCTGCAGCAGGAAGGGTTTTCCAGACTCTTGCATGAGACCATTTCTGCTCCTCCATCCACGTGTGTTACACTGATGTCTCTTCAAAATAGCAGCTGAAGGGTGAAAACTCCTTTCATCAGACATTTAATAAGCACCCTTGTTTCCCTAATAGCCTCCCGATGCACTCGGGCCGTCTGATATTGCTATCGTAGCATAAGAAATCAGGGCTTGTTTGCAAGGCTTTCATGCATCTTGTTAATGACCTCGTCAACCAAATCAAAGCGGAATGGGAGGGTTTGGTGGGTGTTTTCTTTCAAGTCATCTTCAATACGTTGTGATCAGAAGAAAATGTATGTGCAGCTGGAATTAGGAGGAGGTTACTGTGCATATGCAAACCAGAGCAATTAGTCAGGTATTCTGCATGTGTTCCCTTCTGGTCTCTTTCTACTGTGGCTATTGACACTTAAATTTTGCCTTGGCACAGAAGTAATGCCCGTGGTTCAACATGTTCAAGCTCCTTTCTCTGTTCTTGAAGCCGTAATGTCAGATTGTCAACCTCCAAGTTAAAAATGATTGCTGCTTGCCTTGATATCAGAGCCTGCTACAAGCCCACAGCACTGCTGGTGGGACATTTAAGAGTGCCGAGGGGAGTAAGTCACTTATGACAGCCTGAAAGTGAATATCCAGCTTGCTTGGGCATTCTTCAAGACCCTAAGATAGAAGGAATCAACTCTGAGGTCCAAGCGGCTGTGCTAAAGCTGTGGGCATCCTCTGCCTCCAAGAATAACTCAACCAGGCTAGTAAACTCATAAACCTGTTATCTCCTGTGCCAGCTGTACCAGGAACCAAGATCTGCGTGTTAGCAGGACAGTGCTCATCTGTGCAACTCTTTCAGACGGGGATGACTTTTACAGTACTCCTGACATGCCGTGGCGATGCCTCCGTACATCTTAAACAGTATCTGTTCTGCCTTCCTACCACAAAAAGTGCTAGAAAACCAGTTGCCAAACAGCTATCCGAAATGGTGTATTGCATTTCATTAGTTTTAATATACTTCATTCATCAGTTATAAAATATTTGGAAAATAGTGATCTCTGAACCATGCATAGTATGGTGACAGGGATGGTGTTTAGTACAACTCATTCTCTCCGTTTCTGGATCAAGTTTTAGGCTTATGTAAACTGATATGGCTTAACGGATTGTATTAGAGCTGAGACAGCTCAGACTGACAAAAGAATCTGACCAAAATGCACATCCCAAGATGGAACATATTAGAAGTCTGCATTGTAGGAGATATGTGCCAATGTAAACAGTATAGCACTCTTTATCAAAACACCTTAAAAATCATTTCTCCTCTACTAGAAAACACAATCTCATTTTCACCACATACAAAGTAAAAAAAAACAGATTTTGACAGAATTCTTCATCAGAGAAAAAGTGTTCATATTTTTTTCTGCTTTCATCAGCTCAGTTATTCTTGAGAACTTTATTTTCAGGTTTCTTATGATTTCCTGAGAATCCAGCCACACTGCGGCTTTCAAGACACTGGATATTGCAGTGCCCCAGGAATAAGCAGATCACAGATGTCAATGTTTCAAGCTTTTACTTCTAATATGGTGACATGTGTAAGCGACACTGTTGACAATATTGTAAAGGATATGATTGAATCCTGAGATGACTGAAATGTCACAAAATATGCTATAATATGATATGATGTATATGATAAATAGGGGGATAGAAGGAGCACCAGCTACAGTAATGAGTTTGCAAACTTATTTATTCCACATGTGGGCATGAAGTCATATAAAAATATTTTAATAGAAATATCAAAACATGCTTTAACATTCTTGCTCTCCTACCTCTACCCTTTTCCTCTTCTGGATGTTCCTGTAAGCTTTTTGACAGAGTATTCTCCCTGAAGGTATAAAGGGAGATGAAGGGCTCTCAATACATACGATGTTTTGGGAAAGAAGCCTTTCCAGTGCTGGATAGGTAATGATTAGTGATTAAACCATGTAAGAGTGATTAAACCAGGTGGGAAAGAGTATAAAAGCCCTCAAAAATCAGTCAACATCCAAAAAGTTGGATTGTTCAAACTCCAGAGGAAGTTTGGAGGAGGTAGGAAGCTTGTACTGCAATGCAATAAGCTCAAACCCAAACACACTAACCTATATTTTTATTTAGGTGATCAATTTCTCATGAATTTTTGCCTGAAGCTGCGGCCCTACACAGACATTGATCTCATAAACACTTTTGGGAATGCAGACTCAACTCAAACGGCTTCACACCTGCTGGATACGGAAATGTGGCATGAAGATGGTGTGAACAGAGATATTTTGTGGCCTCTCAAATAGCACTAGACTCACTTATGAACCCAAATCAAGCTTACGTGTCTTTCTCTTATTAAGTATCCGGAGGTAAACATGTTTCTGATGATTTTGTTCATCAGAAACTCATCTGTGTTTTTTTTTTAACCTGCATCTAAGAACCACACAAGTAATACCAATGACCAGGGCATGCAGAAGTGTCTTGTTTTTCTGTGATGTTGGATATCCTCTGTAATATGCTGGGCTCTGTGTCTAGAGTTGTGGAGTGCCAAACTCCCTCTTTGCAGGGATACATACATTGATGAAGAATTAGAATGGAAATGGGTAATTCATTGCTAACATACCAGACTAGTTGAAAGATAATTTCATGCCTTGGGCATCCAGACATCCCTTTAGGACATTTCTTGCTAGAACAAATAGAAATATTTTAAGTATAATGGTCCCTTGTGGTTAGACACAGCAATGACTCTGTAGAAGCCAGTGTTACTCATCTTATGTAGAGGACATGTAAAGATATTTAACCATGATAAGTGTGATGCACATGTCGCAGTGTTTGATGTATCTTTTGTTTTTTATTTCCCTAATACCTCACATGTTTTTACACTCAGATTTGCAAAGGCTTTGCAATTAAAAAGGGATAATTTATTTCAGTGAATTCAAAAGCACAAAGAATGTAGGCACTAATTCCAAAGCCTATTTAAATCACTAGGACTCTGTCCATTACCATTAGGACATTTGGATAAGACATAAAAGACAAGATTTGTAACTGCAGTGCTAGAAAAATTAAGATGCTCAAATCCTTGTGATTTCTGTAAGAGTTCCCAAATTCCTTATTTTCTGTTTAGACATCATTAAAAAAAATAAAAAAGAAAACTTGATCATATATGACCTGTTTGATGTCACAGGAAGATCTGTACTAGAAAAATAAGTGCTGATAATGCTACAAATGTTTTTCCTTTAACTCATCCTCACACCTCCTCCTACCCACTCCATGTTTCTGTTTCATCCATCTGTTTCTTCTCATGAAATGCATGGATCATGAGCTCCCTGGAGCAGGCCCAATTTTCCTTGCCTGTGCAGTTGAATATTTGCATTTTTTTCTATCCTGCAGACCAGCATAAATATTGTGCAGTGAACAGTTTGCCTTGTTTCCAATTTCACCATGTCCTATTTGTAAAATTATGCAGTATTCAGAATGATCCCTGGGTTTATTTATCAATTACTGAATGATATTATAATTTTGACCTCCCCACTCTGTGCATTCTCCCGCCCACTGCTGTTGCTAAACCCTGTGCTATTTCTGGATAACACTTCGAGTTACAAATTAATCCACCATTCAAATTACATCTTCATGATATAAAGACGCAGTTATGGCTTGAGATCCTCAACTGAATCGAGATGCTCAGCAAGACTTCCATGTCTTGCACGTGGAGTCCTCCTCAGTGAGAACTTTAATGAAGATTGTAGTATATTCAAACCGAATATTTTGCAGGTAGAGCTTATTTAGCAGAGTATTCACAGATACCACTCATAAACATTTGGAAAGGCACTAATTAATTTACTTTAAAAATGAAAGCAATTGTGTGTGGCTTACTTTAGGCATTCACCCAGCCTAACCATGTNTATAAAGACACAGTTATGGCTTGAGGTACTCAAGCAAATCGAGGTGCTCAGCAAGACTTCTGTCTTGCGCATGGAGTCCTCCTCAGTGAGAACTTTAATGAAGATTGTAGTATATTCAAACCGAATATTTTGCAGGTAGAGCTTATTTAGCAGAGTATTCACAGATACCACTCATAAACATTTGGAAAGGCACTAATTAATTTACTTTAAAAATGAAAGCAATTGTGTGTGGCTTACTTTAGGCATTCACCCAGCCTAACCATGTGTGTTATGACCTGCAATAATTAAAAACAGTCCACTGACCTTCACAGATGGAAAACACTAGCCGTTTCTATCGATTTTACAAACATCAAAGTCTTGCACTGAAGCATAATATTTCAAGTTGGAGATGCTCCCTCTCATTGCGATGAACCTCAGTGGTGGTGGGAAGGTGTGTGCAAATAAATCAATAATGCATTCCTAAGGCTTTTCCCTGGGATTTTATTTCTCTCATTGTTGGTGTTGACTGATGTATGCTGTATGATGTACTGCCAGGGGGCACTGCCAGGGCTGGGACTGCTGGGCAGAGTCCGCTCGAAAACCCGAGGATGGAAAGTAAGCTCTCTGACTGTGTTTGAAAGAAAATGTGAGGGTTTATTTAGCTTTGATCCCTCTATATAGGTATAGTAACCTGAAGCATCCATGGTTTCATCTGGATTTTTCAATATTTTCATTTTCTTTCTTTCTTTTGTGTGTGTGTGTGAGGAGTTTGTTTTCTTTTTATTAATAACCCTGGGAACTCCAGTTTTGCTACTCTAATTGATTCTATAAGAGTTTGTAGTCTATGCTTTGCAGTGGAAGTACTCAGAAAACTTCATCCTTTCCCAGGAAAATTCTTAAATTAGCACAGTCCAGATGCGTTCCGATATGCAATGTTATCTGGACCATTTTCAGGAATTGCACACAATATCTTCTAAGTGTCTTCTATTGTTTGCTTGCCACTATCCTAGTTCTTTGGTAACATGTACCATTATTATTATATACATGTTATTAGGTATTACTATTATGTGTATTATTACATGAATTATTGTTTACTAACTTTTATTTATTTATTTATTTTTATTTATTCATTATTTTAGTAGTAGGTATTATTAGAAAAGGACCTCAAAAAATTAATCTCACACTCTCCTTGTCGCCCTCGCAGTAAAATGAAGACAGGATTGATTTTGCAAGCATGTGAACCACGCTGATGTGATGCAGATAGAGAATGATCAAAAGTCATGTAAGCAAGGCTCAGGAAGGTCTACACAGTCCTTGATTTTCAATGTCCAGCTTCATGTCAGGAGGGTAGGAGCTCCGATACCGAGCACATGCTACCAGCTTCCACATTGCTGTTTGTCTTTTGGTATTAATTTGTTGCTATCTGTTTCTGGATCTTCATGTATTATTGCCATCCCAAGCACTGCAATCAATAAAGAAAACATCCTAGGGCATCTAGTCTTTTCAACTCTTTACACTGATGAATATCTACTTGCAACACAAGGATATTAAGTTAAAATTGAACAAGAGAGCAATGTGAGCATGTGCAAGTACATGATGTAATCATGTACTTGCACAAAAGAAAAACTCACAGTGAACAATATATAAATATTTTTCTAAATATAAATATTCAGACAGTGGTGTTTCAGGCAAAAAAACAATAGAAATCTAAGCACAAGAGCAAGACCGTGAAATGAAATGTATATAAATGAAAGGAAACATGCTTCTTTCCTTTATACTAATAAAGGCCATATACCAATACAAATTTCTGTCAACATCAGAAATGAGCCCATGAGGGAACAGTCTGATCTACTTTATCCTGCACTAATAAGCACACAAGAGTAAACAGAATTTGTCTTTTACTTTCACTTTTTTGCTTGGCATGTTTCCAAGTCTCTCTCTTGAGGAAATATTGAATCCTCACCCGGTAGGAGGTGAACCATGAACTGAAGAAAAGTCCTATCTCACCTGTGTGGGCTCCATCACAGCACTATCTCAGGTCCTGTGAAAGAAGAAAACTTGGGAAATCTTCCTATCCATTCATTTTATAATGAATCCTTTTGATTCCCAAGATGCAGAAATCAGATGAAACTTTTCAAAGTCCCAATCTTTGGCTTGTTAATAATGGACTTTTCCAGGTTATGCCTAACAAGCCTACAAAAAATAAACTACTTATTGAAACTTTCTGACTGCAGAAGGGCTGACATGCTCTCTTCTGCCTCTCAGCTCAATGGGATACAGGCCACAAAATATGACACAGGAGGCCTCAACAGGGACCTTTCTCAAGAGAGTATGGGGATTTATAGTCTGACATATATAAAATTCTCTCCTCACCCTGAAATTTAAAGCCCTTTTCTCCCTCTGAACATTAACCTTTTGCTTACACCAATTAACCCAATTTACAGCCTGTATTATATATATGTGCCTGCTCGCATGCACCGAGATCAAGCATTTCTATGTGGTACTTTGTTACGTTTATCTCTTGGCTGTATCGCTCCCTGGAGAAGCATTTCCCTTGGCACTGCTTAGACTGCAGCTTCATGAAATGTGCTCCCCCAGTAACACACTCACATGTAGTCCTGTGGGGACAGGTGAGACAAAGATGCTTGTAGCTAATGACAAAAAATATGCAGGTTCTGCGGCACCATCATGGAAAAAGTTCCTACACTGACAATAAATGTGTTTCCCTCCACTTCCCTGGGCTTGGCTAGGATCTTGGATGAGATCTGGCAGGAATTTATGAGTGTCTATTGTAACAATTCCAAGTGAGGTTGGAAAGCTGACAGAGGCATGGAAATAGAGATTGTAATGAATTAGGAATCAGGAATGTCCCAGCTCATGGAAGAAAGAAATACGCTAAAAAACTTCAATGAAAATTTGTGGGAAGATTAAATGTATTAAACTTACTTAAAAAAAAAAAAAAAGGAGCACACTGCAACATGCAAGAGATGGTAATAAAATTTCCCTCCTCATTTTGTATGGCCTCTTGTATAATCCACTGCAAGATGCCACCCAATTGATGTGTAACAGCTAAGATTTAAGTTAAAGAGTGCAGTAGTGTTCTACGGATTATTTTTAACAGCCTGTATATAGGATTTATCTATCCTCAGAGGAATCACGTCAGGCTCTCTTTGACATGGAGAGTCAATGAAGAGTCGATGGAGAGAGACTGATGTGTAAGGCAATAGACTTTATCCAAAGGAAAGTCTGGAAGAATTGTTGACTGGGACACTTATTTATTCCTAATGGTTGCAGGGGGAGGGCTGGAGGTAGTCAGCTCTGATATAGAGGTTTAGCTTTCTAGTGACTAAGTTGTATAAGATACATCCCACACAATGTGTCTGGCATCCATGCCTAGCTTTTCAGCTCTTCCCTGCTACTAGCTTCTCTGTGATTAATTTTTGTCCTCTTAATCCCAGTTTTACTGTGCTGCCAGCTGCAGTACAGAACACTCTCCCACTCCTAGTGCCACTTTGGCCCCCACAGTTTGTATTCCTTCCAGCCCTCCCCAGATCCCATTATGCCAACAAGAATTAATTTGGTTAATGAAGTTTAACAGTTCAAAGAAAAATTTAATCTTCTTTTCCAAGTTTCGGCCCCCTTATTTATTTTTTTTTCCTTTTTCTTACTCTTTCATACTTTTTAGAGTATGCACACAGTACACAGGTCAGAATTCATCTCACTTGATTTACAAATGAGCTTCTCAGCTTAGGTTCTCTTTTTAGTTAACGGAAAGAGGTCAGGAATATAATGCTATTTTATCTAAGATATTTATACCAAGGTCTGTTTCTCAAATCACCTGCATGAGGAAAGTTGTCCAGTTACTTTCATTCTCATTTAGGAGCACATCTCAGCTGAACGGACACGGTGATGTCAGGATGCCTATTTACAGTAGTATCTGGTCCTATTCTGCACTGTCTGGTGCAGCATAATGCTCCAAAGCCCACCGACTCCATCCAAGAGATTCAAGAGTATCACAAAAAATGGGGAACTCTCCTTTTAGGCAATCATTTAAAAGTCTGAAGGGTGTTACCCAGCAGTAGAGTCCACCGGTCTTATCAGATGCTCTTCTGCTTTGACGTCACTGAAAATCTAGGACAACTGTTGTCACAAGACTCTGGTTTCTCCGCATTAGAGATAGAGAAAAGGTTCTGGGTTTTTGTAGTGAATCATCGGGGTAAGTAATGACAAGTATGTTTGAGCAGAGCCATATACTCATTGAGTGTCTTCAGCACTTCTTTTCTGCAGATAATTTGAAAACTAGAGGGCTACTGCGGAACAAATCATTTCTGAATGGTTCAGCTGAGGTTCAATTCCTGTTTTTTGCATTTGTATAATTGATTGTAAAAGTTTATAATTCATGCTAAGTTGGTTATTTAAAGAAGTCATCCAATCAGGGAATCAAATAAAAATAAGCGCAATGCATTTAACTAGCTAAGATAGGGTGAATTACAATCAAATATACAATTAATATACGAGTAAACCTCATGCAAGCTGAAAACAAGATATACATATTTAATGCATGATAATTAACCATTGGAAAAAATACTCAGGCTCGTGGTAAAGTCTTTTTCATTTGGGAGTTGCTAAATCTGGAGTAAACGTCTTTCTAAAAGATACGATCAGCAGTTGTTAGGTAAGAAGGAGAACTGCTAATGAATATCTATATTCACTATCATTCAGAAAGCCCAATGAAATTTTCATTGTAATCTTTTTTGGCTTAATAAGAATTAGTTTCTTTGGATGTCCTTTTTCAAACAAGAAGTAACATAAAAATAACTGCAATATCCTAAAATGCTACTATTCTAATGTAATATGCATGTATATGACCATTTTACTGTTTATATGTCACACTACTGAGATGATATAACCTCAAATTACTGGAAGAAAATATGCTATCTGTCCCTATTTATATGCACAAAAGGAAATTTCAACATTTCTTCCTGCAAAACATTTTGAGATTGTTTTCATACCAATTTCAGCATAAAGTTGTGAAACTTTATGAGGTATCCCGTGTTTATTTTCAATGACTAACTTTTAAATATGCTGTCATGTAATGATAATATAGTAGACATGCTATTGCATACTGATAATTAAGTAGGTATTAAAAACACAAAAGCACATTTGGAAATCTGACCCAAGCTATATTCAGGCCATTTATAGTTACGTGCTTTGTATATATATGAGTCAGGTACAGATATCACATTGATTTCTTTACATACATGTTTTAAAAAATAGCAACAAGCTTGTGGGCTTACTCTAATTTTTCCTTTAGTCAGCTATAGAAGCATTGGAAAAACAAATATCAAGTGAAGGAAAGAAATAATCTGAGTAAGAGAAATGAAACTATGAATCAAATTAAATAATGAAGAAAAAAAAAGTTAGAAAAGAAGAAAAATGTTTGATGAGAGTGCTCCAGAAAGGAGAAGCTATGGGAAGCATAAATATTTCAAAAAACAAGTTGTTGTGACTGGGATCTGTGAGAATACGGAGGGGATACAGTTCCAGAGGAGAGGAAATACCTTTCTTCCAAACGAGCTGAAAAAAGTCAAGTCTGAGTGGAGAGAGACAAGTTTTGAGAGATGATTTCCTAAAGGGACCAAAAGATATTGCTTCACTTAATGAATAGGTGTCATCTAACCCGGTGATTGTTCCTCCCTGCTGCACTCGCTTCCAGCCCGGGTAAATTCACCCAGCCTGATTTCCAACCCTGAACCGTGCTGCAGATTTAAAGTTTCCACTTCTCTAACACCAATTAGTTAGCTGCTACCAGTGCTCTCCTGAGCCTCAAATTTTCCTGCTTATTTACCCACCAGTGGGCTTAAAATTACACGGTAAGCTTGTGATACAATTTTACTTGGTAGGGGAGGGGAGAAAAGAATTTAATTCTACTGTTTAGTTCTGCCCAGAATAAACAGATGTAGGAGCACTCCCAGCACATATGGGTTAAATTAGTGCCTGCTGCGTCCCAGCGCCAACATTTGTCTGATTTGGTGACACTTGTTTTAAACAATCAGAAGGGGGTCCAGGCGTCCCTAGAGGTGTTTTTCAGCTGGATTCATCCTTAAACAGAGGTCTAATAAAATTCCACTTTTATAGTCGGCTGCTGCTGAACCGCTAGTAACACTGGGTCACAGAAGGAGGCATCCCTTGAGATAAATTATGCAGGTTGCAATCTAGCTGCGCCATGCCTTCCTGGTGATAAAATACTAAATAGAGCTGACATTTAAATTAGCATCCCCTGCGCGTTTTCCAGATAGATAACGATATGGGTAAAGCAGGTTGCACCAGTGGTGCCAGGAGGAACCCTGTTCCCCGGGAGCGATGGCCAACGGTTTGTCACCGTCCCACCTTGCAGATGTTGTGACTGATGGAGACCAGGTTGGGACTCTCCGTTCCTGCCCTGAGTGTTGGGTTTCCGACTCCCAGTTTAGTTCTTTGAGCTCCATCTTTCCTGAGGCTCCAACCCCTTTACACCACCGAGGTCCTTCTGGACCTAATACCCAGGGGCTTACTGAAGAGACTGAGAGGTGAGCACCAATAAATAAACACACAAATATCTTCTCTTTTGGAATTCAGGGGAATAACAAACAGAAAAGGGCACTTCACGGGCAACAAGCAGTGATTCCTGAGCATTTTCTGAGAATGACTCCCTTTCCTTGCTCCACCAAAATCCACCCTAGGCCCTTCCCAATAGCTCAAAGCCAGGGCTCCATCCTATAAACGTGAAAACTGAGACTGATACAAAAGGATTATTTTTCCCCAAACATTTTTTGATGGATAACAACTAGGTGGTGGAGAAGAAGCTGCAGGTGATTAGAGAGGGAGGCCCATAGTCCTGGCTCCCGCTGGTCCCTTCCCGAGTTGCCAGCGGGTTTTCTGGACATCCTGCTGCAAGGGGAGACATCAAAGCCATATGAAGCTTCACGCTGCAACAGTTTAAGTATGTTCCTCCTTATATGTTGCTGCCTCGACTGCTCCCCTCTCAGCTAGACTCATAAATATCCCCAGGTATCACAGGGGACTAACTGAATCAGTGCAAATCAGCCAAAATTTACCATGCTGCAACATCTACCCTGCAAAGAGGTGCCCAACCCTCTGTGGTGACCTGATTTAATTTTGGAGCACGTTGATGTTATTTATGACCTAGCTGCTTTAACTTTCATCACAAAATAAGGCGAGAATACCCATACAGAGAGGTTCACAATTGAGTTTCTGCTGGCACCAACCAGCTGGTGCAGTGACTCCAGACATCTCCGCAGGACCATTCACGGCTGCAGGAATCACCTCACACAAACTTCCCTGCTGAACAAAGGGTGTCATTTAGTGAGCAGCCATCCACAGGCAAACTAAATGGATTTATTATTATTATTACTATTATTACTACTATTATCATGATTTCTCCCTGCATTTCACAGCTTTCTGGTTGCCATTTCACTGAACCTTTCCCCAGCAAACCCCTGNTTTATTATTATTATTACTATTATTACTACTATTATCATTATTTCTCCCTGCATTTCACAGCTTTCTGGTTGCCATTTCACTGAACCTTTCCCCAGCAAACCCCTGAAGCTGAAAATCTGTTTAGCCTTTTTCCCAGCACACAGGGAGATGGCTGCAGCTGCCCAGTTCGAAGGAAAAGGCAGCTTTCCATCAACGCAAAGCAAGGATGAAAAGTGGAAAACTCCGTCGCCAGTAAGTGCTACTTGGCACTGGGGAAAGCGCATGAAAGTCAAAGCCAGCTGGGTGTGTTTTGTATTTCCTTCTATATAAATCACACTTCAGGCAGCCTAATTCCCTTTAAAAGTAATGGTACTTGAAAATAAGTCCCCAGCTAATCCGCACCCACACTGCACCAAGGCAGGCGGAGGATTTAGTACTTAAGGAGCCAGCTATAGGGGACAGAAGGGCTACAGAGCAAGGGAGGAGCTGCACCACGCACCTCTCCATGCACACACAGCCCCGGCTGCTGCTGAATCATAGATTTCAATCTGGCAGGTCAGACGTGCAAAAATACGCTCCCTCCTCCCCAGCATCACGGTGCCTGGTTTGCGAACAGCATTACGCTGATTTAGCAGCCTGACCCCAAGTTGCTGCACAGCAGATTTAGTAAATATAGCAAAACTAAGAGAGGGCTGTTATAAAACATTAAGTACAAATCTAATGGCGTGGTTAATCACTGTGTAACTCCACTTTTATAAGGCTGCATGATTCACTGGATTGGGCTGGAATAAATCTGCGGTAGCAGATTTGACCCTTCATCTCTGCGCTTCAGTTCCTTGCCTATAAAAAAAAAAAGCGTAATATATTTCTTCAGGGCATAAGGCTGTTGTTAAGGTACCTACATTAAAAATGGCAATTCTCCCATATTAGCCTGATAATATGTTAGCCAGAACACGGAATAATGCAGAGAACTAAAGGAAAAAACAGCCAGCTAAAACAAACAAGCCAAAAAAAGAAACTACCCCAAGCTCAGGCTTTAAGAAATGCTGCTGCTCAGCTTGGGTTGAATGTGTGTGGGAGGGATGGCCAAAATATGAGACATCTTATCCTAATTAAATCAAAGCAATCAGTTTTCTCGGCTCAGGATAGATAGTGGGGAATTTTACAGCTTGCTCTCGTGGAGTCGGCAGGCCGGGAGACACGAGACTTTGGGTCCCTTAAAGCTCATGGAAACGTCTTTCCTCACTCCCTGCTTGTACCGATCTGGGAGCTCATTCCTCATGTCTGTTGTCAGAGCTGCTATCAATGCTGCACAAGATCCGGAAAAGACACCTCACTGCTGGGATGCTCCTTCCCAGCACCTGCTCTAGTTCCCTGATTAAATTACCTGCAAATCTGTGCCCATCTGGACTATATCGGACCTGGTGTCTGTTCAGATCCCACCCCCAGTGGGGCTGAGAACCCCAATTAGAGCCTTCAAGCTACAGCATTGCTGAGCAGCAGCCCTCCGGAGAGAGGCAGAGTGGATAGACATGCTGAGCACACATTTCAAAACGGATTATTCCTCAGGAATCAGTCCTACAAAGCTGCCATGGGACACAACTCACACCTTGCCAAGGCTTCAGCTGGGATTGCATTAACCTTGACTCAACACCTGCTAGGTCTTACATGATAGGTACTCAATTTGCTCTGCTTTATTTAATGGCTATTGCTGCAGTAAAAAGGAATGCAGCAGATCTCTTTCTGCATTTCAGGTTTGATATCACCCTGAAAGTTTCTAGGTACGACAGACACAGCGGGGATCGTGCCAGCCCTGTCGGGTGGCTGTGGAGCTGCCCAAAGCGAGAGGAACTGGTCATGTGGAAATTGAATGCTTCAAGGAACGAGGATGATTCTTCCAAGACTTCTTTGGGGAGTGATCTCGGTACCGTATTTCTGCGAGCAACTCTTGCACAAAAAAGTGGGAGTGAAGTCAAGGAGTATGCGGGAGACACGACATGCTGGAAAGCAGCAATTCAAGGACAATAGGAAAATTGGGGCCACACAGGAATAGTCACATATCTGTGAAGAGAGCCAAAACAATTAAAAAAAGGATTATGCTCTGTAGCACAAAATGATCTCATACATCTAGGGATGAATAATGAGAATTTCTTTCCTAAGGCATTAGAAACTGAGGTGAGATGGTCCCCAGACTAAGACATGAAAGAGGTAAGTGTGACCAGCAGGTTGCTGCCCCAAGGGAGCATCAGGTTCTCTGGGCTATGCAGGTTGTGTGGCTTGGAGAAAGAGAAATTCCAACAGGCAAATCTCAGAAAATACATTCCAGGGATTGTTGGGATATTCTCTTTTATAGGAGGAAAAAAAAAAATATGTGGGCACTTTTGTTTGGTCTTGCAAAAATGAAGTCTGAAAGGGTAAGACTGCAAATATCTCCCTGAGGATGAACACCAAGGAGAGGAAAGAGTGACTTAAGTTAAAGGACAGAACTAGCACAAGAGAAAGTGGGAGTAAACTGGGAAGAAATGAATCTATACTGCAAATTAGAGGCAAAGACTTCTACCAGCCAGAGCAATGAGATACAGAAGCAGCAGTTGGACAGAAAACCTAACTATTTTTAACACTGAATTTGATAGATAAAGAGAAGAGTAGAACAGAGTGGGTACATACAACGTTTTAAAAGGTGAGGAAAGGAAATGGCATAAATCAGTTCCCAGAAGACTGTAAAAATATCAACTCCTTAAATAAATTATCAAACAGTTTGTAAAACATCGTCGTCATCATCATCATCATTGTATATTTTCATGTCAAATAACAACAAAAAAAAAGGGTATCAGCCAACATAGATTTGTTAATAAATCATGTAAAGCAAATATAATCTCCTTTATGACAGGATAACCAGCCTGTGTCAGGAAGGGAGAAGCAATAAGGGTCTTTTCTACTTAATTGGCAATACCTCCGATGACAACTTTATAAAGAAATGATGGAATTAGAATGAGAATGAAATGATTACAGAACAGGTGCAAAAAATTGATTAATCAGATATGGCAAGAAGTTGTTGAAGGTTTGCTATTAAAATGAAAGGATTTATTGAATAGCTTTCCACAAGTTCGCTGGTGATACAAAACTGAACTGATACCCCAGAGGAGTGAGCAGACATTCAGAGGGACCTGAACTGGATGGAAAGATGGGCCAAGAGGAACCTCATGAAGTTCAACCAAGGCAAGTGCAGAGTCCTACATCTAGGGAGGAATAACCCCAGGCACTAGTCCAGAGTAGGGGGTGACCTGATGGAGAGCAGCTGTGCAGAGAAAGACTTGGGAGTCTTGATGAACAACAAGTTGACCTTGATCCAACAACCTGCTGTTGTGGTCAGGAAGGTTAATGATATCCTGGGGTGCATTAGGAGGAGTTTTGCCAGCAGATCAAGAGAAGTGAACCCCCTCTAGCCAGCTCTGGTGAGGTCACATCTGAGGTAATGTGTCCAGTTCTGGGCTCCCCAGTACAAGAGGAATATGGAGCGAGTCCAGCATAGAGCTACAAAGATGATGAGGTGACTGGAGCATCTCTCCTGTGAGGAAAGGCTGAGAATGCTGGGCCCGTTCAGCCTAAAGAAGAGAAGGCTGAGAAGGCAACTTATCAATGTGTATAAATTCCTCAAGGGAAAGTGTCGAGAGGATGGGGCCAGACTCTTCACAGTGGTGGCCGGAGATACGTCAAGAGGCAACAGCCACAAACAGAAACATGGAAAGTTGTGCCTAAAGTTTAAAAAAAAATCTTGACCCCGGGGCTGACAGAGCATTGGAACAGGTTGCCGAGAAAGACTGTGTAGTCTCCTTCTCTGCAGAGAATCAAATCCCACCTGGATGCCATCCTATGCAACACGCTCTAAGTGACCCTGCTTGTGCTGGGAGGTTGGACTAGATGATGTCCAGAGGTCCAACCTTAATCATTCTAGGATTCTGTGATCAAAAACCTTAATATATGTCACTCTGAACTAAGGTGGCCTCTTACTCTTGAGAGAATATGCAACAGCTGTTCTGTAACCACAACGTTATTATTTCCTTTTTTTCTTTGCTAGGGTTAATTAAAACTAGTTATTCTCCAACAATTTATTGTGAGGGTTGTGCATCAGAAGGAAGCACTTGTAAAAGGATTATGGTTTTACAGGAAATTAATTGACATGTTTCATCTCTTTTTAGGTCACAGCTTATTAAATTAGCTCTAAGGAAAATTTAGTTTAATTAAGAGCATGAGGATATTCATTTCTTTGGAGCAACTTGGTGTCCAAGTTTAAGGGTATTTTCTAGTGACTAGGATCAGAATCTTTATTTTTCTCCTCTCCAAAATCAACCTTTATCATCTCATGAATAGAAAAATGCGGATGAACGAAGCACCATACATAATTTAGGACATTTGCTTTAACATCCATGAATTTCAGACTCACTTTTTTTCCTTCCTTCTGACTGAGTGTTGATTATCTGACCTTTCTAATCTGAACTGGGAGTGATGGCTTTTGACCTGCAGCAGTAGGAGTTGATTTACTGGCATGCTGCTGACTGTATTTCCTTAACCGTGCCTCAGCATCGCACTTGTTGGGGTCAGAGGTTTACTCCTTGCTCCTGTTGTGGGCAACAGGGTTCTTTAGGCTATCAAAATGGTTTGGCAATAATCTAGTGCATTTCTGATTATCAAACTTTCGGAAAAGTGACAAACACAGCCTGCCTCCCTGCTGTCTCTGCAGCTCTGTGCCGTGAAAATGCCATTAATATTTTTTCAAAACCTGCTGTGTGAAAAGGGATGAATTTTGAACATCTTTTCCCTATCTACCTAATTCCCTCCATTACCCTCCCTGCCCTCAAATGCAATTCTCCGGCATAATCTAAACTAGGAACCTGAAACAAACAGCTTCACAGTGTGACTATAACCTATTTAAGTCATTTCAAAGCCAACAGATGTTTTATAGGCTAAGATTTTCAGCACTGTCACTTCACTGACCTCTGCTACTCGGCAGGAGGCTCAAAGTAGGCCAGGGGCTGCAGACAATTAAAACTTAAATCCTTTCATTACCAGACATCAAATCTGCAGGTCACTCAATGCTTAAACACACCTTCTGTCACTATTCACTCAAGGCAGGTCAAATTGCACCAGACTCTGCTAACGGCCTTAAGAGACAACCAGCTGCGCCCTGTTGCCACTGGTCATTTCTTTCGAGAAGGAAAATATTTGATCCTTTCAGCGACCTCTGGATCTAGGAAAATTTAGAAGAGTTCATCCTCCACATCAGATCTGAGAGATGCCCAGGAAACTCTCTTCTCTTGATAGCCCCATAATCGCTTTCCAAGCCTACTGGTGATGCTGTGAGCATCAGGAGTTCTTTGGGCCGTATTATCCTCACCATTCCATGGGTTTCGTAGAAATCCAGATTTCATTTCTGTAAAGTTTTTCCTTACAAAGTCATATCAGCTGCTCCTAGACCACCAAGCACAGTGAGGATAGGATGTCCCTGTTCTTTTTCTCCAAGGGCTCCTGTTGCAATCACAAGGATGAAGAGAAACAGCCTTTTGGTTATTTTTTGCTATTTTCCATCCTTTTATTCCTGTTAATATGTTTAACCTAACCCTTTGTTTATCTCTGTTATTGTCTCATTGCAACACTACCGATAGCCATGGCCAACATCCGGCTCATGAATTCCTACATGCTTCTTGCAGATTTTCTGCAAGGAAAAGAATCAATATAAGACCATTAATTTTACACATGTTAAAAATAGGTACAATCTACTACATTTCTCTGTGATTCCTAAAGCAAATTTCCTCAAATATTATTGCTGTCTGGACATGGGACGGTTGATTGTTACTTCTGCTGTTTCTTTTTAGGCTTTCTCAGCTCAATAGAGACTAACCCAAGCTGGAAGCAGAGGATGAGAACAGTCTACTGCTGGTTCGGAGGAATTTGGTTTGACACATACTGTTTTTGTGTGCCATTGCACAAACCTGGATTAAACAACCTCAGGATTTAGAGTTTGGATAGGTTCTCCCCTGTTTTATATTGGCCTGAACTGTCCATGTGGGTTTTCTTTATGTTTCTCTGCAGAATGTGATACATTTAGAATACTTGCTCAACATTTTGCCTCCAGGATCCCTAACATCTTGCAGGATCCCAAGACACAGCTAGAACATGTTAAAGTCTCTAGTCTTTGATTTTGATTTATTACAGATCATGAGAAAAAGTTAGTGACCTGTGATGGAAGATCTGGTGACAACGCTGACATTTTTGGTAAGTAAAACATGTGCTCTGGTAGCATGGGAAGGACTAAACGTGCCTTTTCTATATTTGTTATTGTCCTTTGACTTGTTCATAGCAGCAAGATTTGTGTCAGCAAGTAGAATTAGGACCTGGTAGACTGTCAGCTTTATTCTCTTAATGTTATATTAGAGAATTATAAACTTACTTGAATTCTAGAATATCCTCTCTCATGTCTTCAGGTCTCTCAAGACTTGCACAGCAGAACTGCACAGCTGTGGAATTTAAAGGAGTAAAATGTGTTCTCATCTGTTCTGGATGAGAGCAGCTTAAACATTGGCAGCATCTTATTTCTCCATCCTCATCACCATCTTTGGTGGTTTTGTTTGTTTTCTGATATAGTGGCCTCTGCCCTTAGGAGGTATGCAATGAGTCAGTTAGAAATAATAGCCAGCCAGCTCAGTGGCACCATATTAATGATCTGTGGACGAGTTCCTGGAGTTCAAACACAATCAAAACATCAGTTGACTTCAATGAAGACGGCTTCAGAATGTAGATAAAGGAGGCATAATCCTACTTTGATTGATAGCAGCTCTATTACGTCCCACACATGCAGACGACACCAAAGTAAATCCTTTTGTTTGCCATGTCCTATTTATGGTACCTTGTTTCAGTATTGTCTCCTTCTCCACAGCTATCTAAATCTGTAATTTTGTGTTCTAACCTAACTAAATGATTTATCATGAGTAGGTTTTTAGCGAAGACCAACCAAGTATGGCATGATTGCATTGGCTGCTAGACAGAAAGGGAGTTGTTATTCTGACCCTATTCTTCACACTTTAACTCGGCCTCCCATACTGACATTTCGGCAGAGGAATGGAGCATATCACCAGAGGGTAGGGAGCAGTGATGCTGTCTGTAATTCCTCCCCCAGACTCCCCCTTGATATCTGGTTTGTAGTTTCTTGGTTTTAAAAGGTCACTTAGCAGAAAGAGAATGCCACATTATTCATTCCTTACAACCCTCATCCTGTCTCTCCTCTTTTGGGGAGAAACACAGAAATTAGCAGCCAATGTCTGTTCAAAGACGGTGCTCATCTCTAAAGTGGAACTATTCGTATGCATTTTCCAATCATCCTGGTTTGTTATTTTATTAGAAAGAGATTCTTTCTAAAAACGTGGCTATTATCACCCCATCTCTCTCAGCCCTCCCAGGCATTTGCTGTATCCTGCTGCACTCAACCCTGTGTGTACCACAAAAGGGCAAGAGTCACTAAGGAATTCATAATCCTTGCCAGCTGAACTTGCCATCATCTACTGGCAAAATAATTCCCTTGCTACAGCCCTTATTTTCCATCCCACTTATTGGGATGTCTGGGGCATTGACATCCCTGCCCAACACGAGCGGAATGCAGCCAAGATCTGGTCAGACATTAGATAAGCTGCCCAAGGATGTTCAGGCTACGAGGGGAGTCCTTCATCGTGCTGCAGTTTGGGAACCAAAGGCACTTCTCTCCATAGGCTGTACCATTACTGCCTTTTGAACCACGCCAGAGAACAGACTGGGGCTCCTGACCCAACTGGTGTCCACTTTTCTTGTCCAAATTGCTCACACTCACAACCACTGGAGCAGACAGATCAGGAAAGCTAAAACTTCGTGGAATTATTTGCACACAATACTCTCCAATGGTTCAATTAGCACATGCAGTTACTAAAATCCAGCATATCTGCTGCAGCACATCAAAACAGTTTTACTGCTCTGGTCATCTTGTGCTTCAAGCCAGTTGTTAGGTCATTATTTAAATACTTTTTAATAACCAGAATCATTCAGTGAGCAAGGATGCCCATACTTTAAGTTATTTTCATTATTTCTTTGCTATATAATCTAAGCTTTGACTAATGTGCTCACTCAGAGAGATTCTGGTTGGAGATAAATCAAGAACTGCTTCCAGAGAAAACTGTCATTTCTACTTTCTTGTCTTTGGTTCTTTATTGTAATCCTTATGTGTTGCAGTTCCCTGCAGCAATTTCTTTACCAGGACTGCTTTCTGGTGAACTTCCAACAAACCTGAGCTGCCACAGAAATTCCTCCTCCTCATTTCTGCATTCCCATGGCGTCTGCATCACTATCTCCCGCAGCTGTCAGGAAAGTGAGGGTCTAAATCTTACCCAGTTTCATCTGTTCCCCTTCTCCTGTCTGCTCCATGCAGAAGAAGTGCACAAATCATACCCTTCCTTGCAAATAATGTGGTGGCTGAGTCAAAGCCTGTTAACCTAATGGAAAATCTTATCGGTTTTGATGGAACAGTTCCTTATTCCACACAGAAACAGGTCAGATCTGCACCAGTGCTGACTTCAGTGGAAATAAATCACAGCAACAGCTAAGGATCTAACTATTCAAAGAAAAGAGTTTGTGAGCAGTGCATGCCTCTGCCTGCCCCCCATATATAACTCTCCCATGACTGCATGACCACAACGCCTTTTCTCTAGAAGAATAAAAAAGGATAGTTGCACAATAAAGCCTGTAGACATACAGCAAAAAGCAGGCAGTGACTATGCTAAGACATCTCAGACCAATACAGTTCCAGTATTTACATCCAAAAGCAGTTATAGTTATTCCTTTGCAGCCATAGACGCCTATAACCTGTCTTTTCAGACTAGGGGTTAGGCTAAGGAGAAGTCAGTCTCCTCATAAATGAAAAGCCTGCAAGCTCACTTGGAGTATCAGAGACATGTCACCAAAGACTGAATTTTCCTTATTTAAAGGTGCAGCTCCACAGTGACTTTAATCCTCCCAGAGTGCTGGGTAGTGCAGAATGTGCTGTTTCAACAACCCTCTGCCTTAAGTAGGTATTCCTAGCTCTTCCTTGCTGTCATTTCTAGATTTTATTTGGCTGCTCAGTGCCCAAGAAACTGAGATGGTTGAAATGTAACTAAAAGAAAAAAAAATCAAAAAAAAAAACACACAGGAAAAAAAAAGACAAGGATAGTTCTCTGTCAGCTCAATTTCTCATCCACGTTCACTGCATGGTTATATGAAAATGAGTTTCAGCACACAGGAGTGCTCAGGATCACACAGCAGAGAGGAAGCAGAGGATGGGATGCTTATTTTCCACAGCAACTGAGACTGATATTGCATTAAAGAGAATGTAAAACTGCATCTTAAAACAGAATTTCCCCACAGAAACCCTTTTTGCTTACAGACTGATAGAGAAAGACGGCACAGACCCTTTCAGCTTGAAGAGTTAAATTTTCAGCCTCTGAATTCAGGTGAGATGGATCCCGCCAGTGATGGAGGTGGTTTCCAGGGTGCAGAAGCACTGGAGCCATGCAAAGGCACTGCTTCAGATTACATGTAACCCAGAAACCTAATCCAACGGATCTCATTCATTTGTTGTACAATTCCAGGGGTTTGGACAAGCCCCTGCTAGCACCAGCATGTTTCCTCCTAAACTTAAAATAACCATCAAAATTGCAATAGCTCCAGTTAGAAGTGATGCAGGGTTAGGAATACAATGTGTCCCTCTTCAAGTCTACAGAAAAGCTGTTGTGAAAGGACAGGCATTATTAGTGTGGCAGGAAACCAGACTGAAAGAGGCCAATTATTTTCTTAAAATCACTTTTTTCTCCTGAGTCTTCCCCTTCTCACTGGACTTTATGTAAGGATCTGACTCACACTGAACTAGAGGCAAAGCTCATCCTGCTCAAAGACCTTCTGCCTGCTAAGCACGTGGGGAAGGAGAAGAGACAGCACCAGAATAGCAATGCTGGTGTTATAAAGGCTTTCGGCATCTTCTAAAGCAAATACAGATCTGCTGTCTGAAACCACCAGAAAAATACAAAAGCATTTTAAGGGTCTTGGGTGAATCAGGAGAGCCTGAGAACTTCAATATCAGCAAGGAAGGCTCCTAAGAGATTAAGTAGCTATTCAGAGTCCAGAGAGGCAACTCCCTCTCCCATCCTCCAAATTAAAGGTAGAAGTTGTGTTAACATTGGAATATAACTAGTAAAGGGCATTGCAGCCTGTGTTAAGTAACATAGAGGACTCAGTCTACCAAAAAGCGGAGAAAATCTGATTCAGAGTCACCTGAATCATGCATTAGGATAGCAGAGGCAAGAGAGGCAGAGATGAATCAAAAGATGTGCCCCAAACTCAGACTATGCCTGAGCACATACTTTTTTTTTGAAGAAAATGCTATCTCTCCAGATGCTCTGAGTGTTAGTGGCTCAGTCACTGCTTCAGCAGTTGCTCCTTTATCCCTGGAATCTTGGTGCCTTGGTGACGACCTAAAATGTGAGAGTCTGATGCTGAGGACTGATGCTTTGGCCTGCTGGCTTTAGGCTTTCCTACATGAGGTCCTCTCAGTCCCTGCCATCAGCACCGTTTTATTTTGTAGACCATCTAGTTAGTTACGAGCATTTCAAAAAGAAAACAAAATAGCGGTGGGGAAAAATAAACTTTAGTCTTCTTTTTTTTCCTCAAAAATGGACATTCGTACAGTAATAATCTGGGGGAAAGGCACTGGAAGAGAGTGCAGGAGCTCCGGACAGAAACCTGTGCCCCAAAACAGGCACTGTTAATCTCAGGATTTGCAATTTAATATTGATTAAGAGATGCCTGACATAAAAATTCTCCTAAGTAGATGTGCTCAAGGCTGAGGCAGCATAACATCTTTCTTAGTAATTGGGGGTTATCTAAGGCTAAGGACCCACAGGACAGCTTGAGGAAATGCAGAGTAGATCCAGTCAGGTCTAGCCGGCTCCTTTGAGTCTAATGAGCTGGCTCCATCCTAGCAGATGGCATTGCAGCAAAAGCAAGCTAAAGACAATGCTGATTCAAGGAAGAAAGGGTACAACGGGTGGTGAAAATGGATCGTTAATGGGGAATGTGTGAAACTTAACCCCAAACTTCAGTGTTGAATGTGAAGGAAGAGGGGACAGAGAAGGGCATGAGGGACACCAGACCGAATACTACTTTGTCCTCTCTTTTAGGAGCAAACAGGAGAGGGAAAATGTTTTTTTTTTTCTTTCCCAGCATGGAAGATTTCATCAAAAATTAGTTAAGGACATGGTCCTCGCTACAGACAGCAGGTAGATTCCTGTCACACTCACTTTATTCAGACTCTGGGAAATCAGGGAAGAAATCAGACTCGAGCCCCCTCCCACTGCAGCATCATTTGTACCCTAAGAACAGAGCAGGAAAATAAAAACTGGAGGAAAAAAGAGCTGAGGGTTTGCCAGAGCGTAATTTACTTTCATGAGGCGTTGAAACAGAGGAGGCTGATGTCTTTCTATAAGGTCAAGCAAGGCTGCTAGCTTAAAATGGGACAAACTCTTTAATCTCTTTTAAAGCCTGTACAGAATAGAGAGACAATCAGGGTACAGGTAGAGTCCGAGCTTAAAGCTGGAACCACAGCCTATCTGGAGGGACCGGGTCCAGATGAGTCTCCTGTAAGTCCACGAGATTGCCTCGATTCGAAGGAAATCACGGGAGCTGACTCCCCAAGGGCAAACATAATTCACCACCCAGGTACCTTGCCCTGATATTCCTTGATCTAGCTTTGCTTCAATGAAAACTGCATCCAGTGCAATCACACAGGCACAGGAAAGCGGTTTCAGGCTAACACTGCTCTTACTGCCTCACTATAAAGAAAAGAAGCTATTCCCCTTTTCCCTCTTTCCTGCAGGCGTCCATTCCAAAAGCACCAGAGGTCCATGGGAAGGGTTTCCATGAACTTCAGCAAAAGTTGGGTTGTAGTATTTCCAGAAACCAGAATATATCAATCATTTATTAGCCATTTTCTTATGATAGATAAAGGAACTGCAAATTCCTGAGTGTATGTTAGAAGTGCCCACCAGCCGCACAAGGCTGACAACTGTAAAGCTGCAGCAACTCCTTTAGCTGAAGCTGAGATTGTTATTTTGGGGTAAATAAGGTCTGTGTTGTCTTTAGCTATTACGTCTTCAAAAATTACAGCTACTTTTCTCTTTCTTTCTTCCATAAACAAGAAAACTGTTGCTCTGTAATAGGCTTTCCAGCAAGTAATGAGATCAAGGTAAAATGAAAGTTAAATATCGTTCAAATCCCCTGGCACCTTTATTTCAATGTTCCCAATGTTATTAATGTGAAAATACCTTGGAGTGAAATAATGGCAGCTTATCTGAGATCAACAGATTTTTTTCCCCCCTGTTTGACGCACTTGGAAGAGGATTGAGCAAAAGCAAAGGAGAATATAAAGACCAGGTCCTGGTAACTGCTGACCTAAGAGGTGGGTACAGCTGATGCAAAGGTCTCCAAAAATGATGCCTAGCTCGAGGGGCAGAAAAAATCTGTATCCTTTAAAATCTCTGAACTGTGAGTGGGGATGGGAAAAAAAAAAAGGAAATAGTAAACCAGAATCCATTTATATCTAAGACGGAGATGGGAGATCAGGCCACCTCTGCCTGATTTGGAAGACAGAAAGGAATCGTTGCCTCCATCCCTCCAGTTCAGCAGGCTGGCAGCATCGCCTGGAAGGAGTTTTTCCTCCTCTCCCCAGTTCGAGTCATGCCAGGGGGTGTAATAATTAAACATTAATTGAACCAGAAGTGGGAGATGGGGCAAGCATGAGCGAAGTGGTTTGCAAAGGCTTTAGCCAGCAACAGGAAGCGCTCACAGGAGGAGACCCAGCATCACCTCCCTGTGCCACCACGCTCGGGGCAGCAGCTGCAAAAATCCCATTGGAGAGGCCAGCACGAACACAGGCATTGCCACCTGGCAGCGGGAAGAGGCTGCGGAGCGGGAATTGCCCCAAGGAAGGAGGGATTTTGCTTTAAAAGGCTCCCCAGCTTGTGGGCAGAGGCTGCTTGCTGGCTTCTGCACAGCCCAGTGCCTGCCTGCTCCCTGCAGCGCTGCTCTCTGCTTCTGCAGTGGCCTGAGGAACCCAGAGTCCTCGTCACAGCGAAATACTGCAGCTCTATAACTGCAAGGTATTTTTTGCAAAGCTGCTTAGGAGTGGAAGTCAAAAAATAAATAAAGAGGGATAAAAAACAGCTCTAGCTGGCTGCAACTTCCAAGTACTGTAAATATATATGAGTGCCCAAGAGCGGTTAGCTCTGGGAAAAGAGGTGTTTTTCTTCCAAGAGGGAGTTCTGTGTCTGTGCCCGGAGATTTGGATGTCCCATAAAACTCCGCGCTTTTAACTGCATGCAAGGAAATACTTTGGAGCTCACGGAGGGCTGGCTGCATGTAGATACACAGCAAGGCAAAATAAGGCAAGGCAGAGCGTGGTTCACTGCCAGGGATTCACTATGTATGTAGAGGATTCACTAACGTGTTCCGTCACTTGGGTCAAAAGACACTGGCGACAATCAGCACATATTTTAGCACTTTGTTTTGTACTTCATTTCCTATTTGGGTTTTTTTTCCCCCAGCAAGCTCTGGAAAGACTTTGTAGGACCTGCTTGGATGCATCTCCTCTTCCAGGGCAAGGGAGGAAAACTTTTGGCAGGGAGCTCTGCTTTTATCTGCATTTTTTTTTTCACATTGGGAGCCCCGCTAGAAGGAGATTTGAGCATGCAAAATCAGGTGATGGCCCTTTCGCCAAAGGATTTGCCCTCAGCATGAGAGCAGGGACTGCAGAGGAAGGCAAACGCACAGGAGGATGTTTGTTCAAAAAGCATCTGAGCATCAGGCCGTTATTGGTTATATAGTTACGTACCACTGTTTGTCAGGGACTTATCTAATCTTCAGAAAATCAGAGCCGAGAGTAACTGGGTATCGACTGTGCTGCTTTTAACACATGTCTTTTAATCCTAAAAGGGCAAAGCAATGGTTTTCCAGCAGCATGAAAACTTGTACGCTTGTAATGACAGGAGCTCGCTGCCCTTACCACAGCACTCACTGCAGAGAGGCTATTATGTGCAAGAAGTTAAAAATGCAATCAGAAAGTTGATTTTACTTCTGCAGAGTTCGGAGATGAAGCTAAACAAATTCAGGAGATGTTTAGCTGTATCAAGGGTTATTTATGAAGGCTGTGAATGAATGAAATATCCCCTGCATTAATCCTTTCTGAGAATACGAGGCTTTCCTTATGTCTTTTAAAACTTATAATACAAAACAGAAAGCATAGAAAAATATACAGACAAGCATAAATATGATTTTTTTTCCCTAGACGCATCCATGCAGCTTAGTATCTCCAAATTTATATCATAGCTCTACTGCCATCAAGTGATAGAAAGATTTTTAGTGAAGATATCCCAAAAATAAGACAAAAAAAGAGTCCATGTAGTGTAAGTTAGAGAAACTCCAGAGCTCTTGTGCAGAACGGAGGCGTATTTAATATTCTCCCTGCCTCCTCCCCATGAATGGTAACTATGGTTACTCGTGGCAAGCCGAAAAGCTCTCCGTGAACTTCCCAACCAGCAGAGGCGAGAAGCCGCCTTGCAGCACACGTCAAGATTTAATTACTGCTTGTTGGCGACACAGATGAAGAAAGATCCCTTGCGCGACCTTCCTTCCCTCCTGCTCTGCATCGCGTGCAACCCACAGCAGGACCCAGCTCCTCGTTTAGCAGCAAAGCTGTGAGCGCTTCGGAGTCAGCTCTCAGCCGCCGTCCCTCTCCTGAGCACGTGTAATTGCAAAACATGGGCTGTTTCAGCAGAAGGGAGAAGAAATGATGAAGAGGTTGATGATTTCATCCAAAACCCTTTCAGGACAGGGCATGTCCCCCACAAAGAACAATGTCGTGACAGCCCATGATCCCTGCTAGGAACCGCATCAGGACGTGTCCTGGTCAGGAACCTGCTGAGCACAGGGCTGTTCTTAAGAGAGGTGGCTGCAGGGACTAACAGCCTTTTGGGGACCAAACTCGCAGGGATGGAGTCCCTGCAGCAGGTTCTTCCATAATTGACACTTTTCCATCACTTTCTGCCCTCTGCAACCCCTGGTCACAACAGCTGTCCCCAAAGCTATCTGAAATGGGACCGCAGGAGTGACTTGGCTCTCTGGTTTTAACTGACAGTTCTGCTGCAGTGACCCTGTAGGATCGAAACTGGGAAATCTGTGGTCTCCGACAAAGAGGAGGCAGCCAACAGTGACCGTGCTGGCTTTGGGGAAGCTGCAGGAGAAGGAGTTGGGTCCAAAGAGCTGCTCATGATCAATACCTGTGATCCCAGTACCTGCAAGGAGGGAGCTGCGCAAGGCTCGTCCTCTCCATCGCACACAGTCAAAAGCCAGGTCAAAGCGATGGGTGGCAGTTCACAGAGCCACAGAGTTTGGGTTCAAAATTCGTTTCCTAAACTTTAGATACAGCGTGGCCTTATGTGCTTTAAGAGCAGGTGATTCGGTTCTGTCATTAGGCAGATGAAGAGTTTCAGTCTGGAGACAGATTCCCTGTAGAAGAGGAAGCTCCTTCAGCCAATCAGGAGGAAATTATGGGGAGAAAGGAGTGACTCTTTCAAGGGCAATTAGGCAGTTAATGCAGGAATAGGAGCAGCAGGGAGCCCTGCCTAAAGCTGGGCTCATCCCTTCAGGCAGAAGGACATAGTAATGGTTGGATGTCTCTTTTCCACCTGGAGGCTGGAAAGCTGCATTCTGCCTACCGTATCCCACACGGATGCCCTGCTATTGAGGCAGTGAGACACTGACCCCCAGTTCCTTTCATTCTTTTTTTTTAATCAAAACAATTGCAGTTTGCACAAAATCCTTAATTATAAAACTGGCATTGCCATTTTTCACTTGAGTGTTATGATGAGAAATACATTAAATATGGTGTTGCATTCTAATACCCTAGAGGAAGACTTGCTAGATCCTTTGGCAAATGCCTTTTTCTTGTGTAAATGTTTTGTGTGTCCAACACCACTGGAGCAGGGAAGAAATTGGTTCATCCTAGTCCAGAGGTGGCACTCAGACATATTAGGATCCTGCAGTAACCGACCCAGCTTTAGCACCACAAAATGCTCAGGATTATGTTCTGTGCTTGTAAGGCACCATGAAAGCACAGTTTGAGCAGTCAGCCAGACTGTACGCCAGAAATAAATCAGAAAAAGCTCTAATGGTCTGGAATCCCTTGGGTGATCAGTGGCAAAAATATTTCCCATCCAGCAGAATTCCCCTCCAAGAAAGCGAAGTTTCCTGAAGCCAAAGCAGATCTGATGAGACCTGACCCAACCACTTGTGGGGACATAGCGAGGGGGTGAAAAAAGTCTTAACAACACAGAAAGGCTAATGATGGACTCAGGATATTTGTTCCAACTGCCATGAATTTTGCTTGGAACACAGCATCATCCGAAGAGACATTTATGGACTAAGGCAGCTGAATTTCAGGTCTTCCTGTCATGTCTCGATCAAAATAGATGGAGAAGGGAAGCAACGTGAACAAAGGATAAAAAAGAAGGATGGTGACAGCACAAAGCAGAAAACAAGACTGTTATTTCACACTTTTTTTCTATTGTTTTTTTTGCTGTGAGCTCCTGTCACAAAGCAACAGGATACTTCATGGACTCAGAGCACATGTCTGAGCTACAAGGGGCAAGATGTGTTCAAAGATCTAGATGTTTATTTTATTTTATGTGCGCATCTAAACACACACAATATCTATGAAAATACAAAAATCTGCCAGCTTGTACATATGCATAAATAGAAATCAAAGAAAGGTCTCAATGAGGAAAAATATGAATAAATACCTTATTTTTAGATAATTTTCTTTTAACAGGCAGTGACTCCTAAGAGGCCATTTCCATGCCAGCAGTGCTGCCTTTTCTTTGGAGCGCAGCAAGTTACACAGGAGAATAGAAGTTCAATTAAGAGGCTGCTTGCGTGTGACTGATAATGGCTTTGACATTTGCAGTCTCCTGACAACAGCACCCGAGCGAGAGGAGGGGGAAAGGAAAGCAAAGAACAAGTTCTTTGCAGAGGACCGAAAACATCCTTCAATGAGGGGATTTAAATGCCCTAGGTTTTGTGCTCGTGATGGCAGAAACAGTGCTTTCCTCCACACAATATTTTGCCAAATGGTGCTGCTTACCAAGGAGCCGCGATGTCCTGACTGGATAAAATCAGCAGCTTTGAGGCACCCCAGGTGCAAGGTGGGTCCTGTCACTTAAAGCGGCATCCAGGTAATCTAAAGAAGATCCAGGAGGTCAATGCTCTGCAGGACTGATGCTCCTAGATAAGGCACATAGTGAATAAAAGCTTTCTCATCCAAAGCTCTTGATGGAAGTATCCAGGGCAAAAAAAAATAAAAGTCATTTGTTCTCTCCGTAAAGCTGCAGTTGTATTTTCAGACCCAAGTAACACTAAGGAGATCTCAGTGTCACTGCTTGCCTGGGATGAAAGCAATGCTGTCTCTTTGGATCTGGCTGCCCTCTCTCTTCTGCAAATGTCCAGAGGGAAAATGTGTATATTTGCCAGAAAAACTCCAAGACCCAGTCACCAGCCTTTTAGGAAATTTGAACTTTTAGTGACTGCTCTGCACATCCTTACAAGTGGTCCACATGCAACACACTGCTATTTGCACTAACAACTTTAGGGAGAGGAGAGAAAACAAAATTTAATTTCAAAATTCAGCTTAACGAATCATAAGCAATCAAAATGGGAGCTCCTTCCCTATTCAGCCTCCTAAGCCAACATGAACTAATTACTCCAGCTGATAGCCCTTGAGATAGCCCCAGAGCAGTAATAGATGGGGAACTGTGCAGGAAGATTGATTACATGACCTGTTAAAGCACAGATAGACATCCTAAAGCATCATGTCACTGGTCTAGCTAGTGTGACATGTCTGCTGTAATAAAATCAAGTCCAGGTCACTCCAGAGCTAGGTACAAGCACATGTACTAGGACATGTGTTTTCCCTGGGGATGTCTCACCTTATTTCACAATATTTAGAGGCTCTGCATTAGCGTATTTATATATCCCTCTCCACCTCTGAGACCATGAGCTCCTCGTGGCATCCCTGGAGATCCTCTAGTCCAACCCCCTTGATCAAGCAGGGTCACCTGGAGCACAGTGCCCAGAGCTGAGCTTACCTATGTGGACATTACAGGAGACAGTGCCAAAATCCTTAAACATCCTTCTGCTCACAAGAGTCTTACAGGGTGGAAAAACTCACTCCTTTTCACAACGGGGAGACGAAGCAGAGATGAAAACTAAAAGACTTGCCATAGTAAAGAGGAGACTCTATTACCAGTCTCCCAGGCCATATGTTAGCAGGGGACTATGCTCACACTGCGGTTTATGCAGGCAGGCAGCGGGGTTTATATCGCCTTGGAAAGTTTATGAGAGCTCCTGGCTCCTAATGTGATGTTTCCCTTGAGTGTGATGTGGCTAAAAGCGAGGAGAGAAGACCTGCTGCTTGAATGTGCTGCAGAATTTTGCCTTTAGTTCAAGAGCTGGAGGCTGGAGTTTTCAGAGCTGAAGAACGAGGCTGTTGGTCTCAGATCCCCAAAATGGCATTCATGATTATTTTGCTGTTTATAGCTCTTTAATTCGTTACTCCAGGCCTGCATGGAGGGTACTTTTCCATGTCTGTCTTTCATATAGCATCTTGCGACTTGACAGAATAGATAATTTTGAAAGAGAAAGTACCACTATCCACTTGGCACCTTTTTTAGTCAGAAGTTGGATTTTACATCATCAAAAATTGGTATATGCACATGCAAGACCTGCAGGAATCTACATGTCTGCATCACTCCCCCACAACACTGTGCTTTGCTGCTTGCTCTTAAGCTGTCGAATGCAATTACTCAAATTACTAACAAAGAGAATGAAGAGTTTGAACACAACCCCAGCTCATCCAGATGACAGAGCCGTGCTGCTCTGACCTCTCATGCTTGTTCCCAATCTCCGTGACATACAAGGTTGTGTGGAAGACACTTGAGGATCTAGGAAGACTGAAAATGGGAGGTAATGGCACAAAGACAAAACAAGATTAGATGGGTTTAGCTTAGTAATAAAATGAAACATCATGGAGAACATAAAAGAGGACTTTAGACAGCTGCAGGAAAACTACAGCCAGTTTCAAACTCCCTGTGTCAAATATGTAGATTAAAAAAAAAAAAAAGATATTTTTCCATGAGAAAAAAAAATAGTATAAGGCAGAAATTATGAGGGCTAAGGTTGTGCCATGTCAGTTTGGATCACTGGTCCATCAAGTCAGGACTTTGCCTCCAAAAGCGGTCAGTACAGTATATTGCTGAAGAAAGGAGAAAAAATGAAACTCATGCACAATGCATTTGGCTATGCTGAAATGCCGTAATTGGAAGGAAAGCTATCCGGGGACATATAGATTCTGCTTGAGAGACAAAAATAGCTAGAAATATGTTTTAGGTCCCATTTGCTAAGGTGGAAGGGGAGAGTGAAAGCTGGATGCAGGAGACTTCAGCTCCTTATTGTCCTCTCGAAGTCCCTCTTCTGCAAGTACAGCACCACAGCGAGCTAAGACGTTGAGAAGATGTTGGCCCCTCCAAATTCCAGATGAAGCAGCTCACTAAAATATTACTGATTCCTACTGCAGCATAACTGCCTGGAGGAAAACTTCCACTGGGCTCCATCACAAGCTAATGCAACTATGAACCTAAAACTTGCTGTGCAGCTATGTTTAGGTTCCAAAAGTTTAGACCCCCCCAAATTTCTACTTTTTATCTAGAGTCAGCTCTAGGAACTCTTTTGAACCACAGCTCTAGAAACCTGGATTTTCTCCCTTCAAACCCCAGGCACATTCCCGGGAAAGCCAGCTTGGGTATGTCCACAGAGCATACATGTGGGGAACCCCAATGCACCATCAGCCACACTTCATTTTTGTGTAGAGATACCTCACAGACAAACCCCAGACAATCCAACAAAATGCAGTATTTGGCACACTGAGGAAAGCATCACTATAATTTATGTAAGCGAGGCTGGAAAGATGTTGACTTCCCCTATTATCCCAGGGAAACGCTTCCTAAGCCAGACACAATCCTGATGTAGAAATGAGGGATGAGGGGCAGGAAGAGGGAAAGCGAGCACATGGCCACGCAGTCACTGCTCTGTAATGTGACCCAGAACACAACTGCTGCACCAGAAAGAGATAACAGGGGCTGTAATCACCTTATTTGTCTCCCTTTGTATAAACCTCTTTTCGCAACCTGCCAAGTCAAACATTTATTAGAATAAAAAGCACAAACTGACTGGGCAGGTTTTTACAAAACCAATTAGTGATTTTCTGCAGGCTTCTGCTGGGTTCATATACACACAACAGGATTCTCACGGAAAAAGAAAGATAAACAGAAATGGAAAATGCAGAAGTGGGAAACTCAGGGTAAATTTCTGAAAACAAAATCATAATTGTTTAATGTTATTAATGGCTTCGTTTGTGGCTCCATCCATATTAGATGACCTCTTGCAGTTAGCATGCAGAAATTTCTTCACATCCTCACCACATCACTTTCAACAATTTATAATATAAACCATTTGATACATTTCCATTTCCCTGTTATGCTTCCTGCCAGTTTTGAGAAATCTTTTTCATTCTTCCCTCTTCATTTCCTCAGGAATTATTTCACAGCAAAGAAAAAAAAAGCTAAAAGAGAGCAAAAATCCTATAAGTTAGCATCTTTTAAAACATACTCTTAAAACTGCAGTAACATCACTCTTGGGTATTTCTGGGAAAATTGATGACCGCTGGTCTTATTGCCCTGCAGTCTTGCTTCAGGCCATCAACTCTCACAGCCAATCCACAATCCCTAGGAAAAACTCTGGGCCTTATCATTGTTATATACATTAAAAAAAAAATAAATGTTAGTATAGCACTCCCTGGCAGACCCTGGCTGGACAGTGGCCTTTGCTGGATCTTCTCCCCATCCCTCTCAAGCTGGTGGACCCCAACCAGACATGGTTTTGTGAGGGCAGCCCCACCAGCACTAACCATAGGGGAAGATCAGCTCCCTACACTGCACTGGCCACGCTCCTCCTAACGCAGCCCAGGGCACCGTTTATCACAGTAAGAGCCTGTTTCTGGCTCTTATTTAACCTACCACCCACCGCTGCCCGCAAGTCCTTCCCAGCGGGGCTGCATTTCACACTTTGGGCTCCCGGCCTCATACAATGCCTGGGGCTTCTCCATCCTCTGCCCAGAGCTTTGCATCTCCCCTGCCAAACAGGTTTCTGTGAGCCCCATCTTCAAGTTTACCAAGCTCTCTCCAAAGGCTACTCTGCCATTTGTTATGTCAGACATTCTTCCAAGCTTAGTATCATCCACAGAATGCTTTTTTTTTGCTTTTTTTCCCAAATGTTCGTTTCAGTAAGACAGTTGGAGTGAAAACACCATTTACTTGTCACAATTGTGTGCTTGTTCATGGTAGATAGTCTGCATAAATTAGAGTCTGCGCTGCCTGCTGACCCCATCCTGCTGCTGAATTAGGTCTACCTTAATGGGTTTTCTCAGAGCATTTCAATGCTGCAATGTAAAGCTTCATTTCCTAGGGATTTCTGCAATGAAAGCATCTCAGCACCCAACAGCCTGAGACATCTGTGGAGACTGAGCGATCCCACAAGCTTTCGGTGCTGGAAAAATTGATGCTGTGTTGGCTGAGAGCAGCCACGGGTTTGTGCAATGGAGATGTCTCTACTGAGAAAACCAAGAGGTTTGTGCAACTTTCAGCACAAGTCTTGGTATTAGTTTCAAGGATGGTGGTGCTTCCTTGCTTTAAAGTCAGTACCTATGTCCTGCTGGTGTCTTTTCTTTAGTGTCTGTCAAGCTCCTGGCCAAGCAAACCCGTTTGTCTCCTTTGCCTACTGGCAGCAAGAGCTTCCTTCCTTCCTTTTCTCTTCTTGCAATACAAACTCTATTTTTCACAAAAAATATTTCACTCTATATTTCCTTACCACCTAACACATCTCTTTGGGAAAGAGATTATCTTTCCCTCCAGGAATAGAGCACTGGCCTGAATAAGTTACTCCAGTGTTATAAACAGGAAAATATTAATAGTGCCCTTTCCTCTGCCTCTTGAAGCCAGATGCAGCTCCCTCCTCTCCTTCCCTTCTTGTACCTTCAAATTCAGTTCTAAGCAGCTTAAAAGAAGAGCTGCTCCTAATCCAGTTCCAGCGGGGAGTATTCTCTTAAAAAAAAAAAGAATTACATAAAAACTAGAAACAGGTTCAAAAGTGCTATGTTGGGAAAATGGCCAAAACGATATGAATGATACATATAAAACATCCAACAAAATCTGCCAGTGCAGAAGCAAATGCTTCAAAGAAAAGGCATCAGAGCCCAATTACCTACACGTGGGGTGTCGTGGTTTAATAATGTAGAAAGGAGAACAGGGAAACATCAACTTTTCAGCCACCCGTGGCTGCACACAGGTGCTAACTGCGAGGGTGTCACTGCGGATGGTGGCAGCTACTTCATTTGCTTTATCCTGTCTTCCCACGGTCACCATCAAACCACTGCAGGCACCTGCAAGCCCTGCCACAGCAGCAACTCTCCTCGAAGCCACAGGTCCCTTTACCCCAAAACCTGCCCAGTTCCTCACCACTTTCTGCTTGCAGCATCTGTCTGTTTCCAAATACATTTTCTGATACGTTTTCTGCCCGTATCAGAACACTGCTGTCCTGTTCTTCCTTGCCTAAAAGATGGGTGAAACTCTCCCAACTTCAAACCAAGCTATAGATTTTTCTTTTGATCTTCATTCTCTCCCTCAGTGATGTTTACCTAGGTTATCTCCTTTCTCACTGACCTCTCTTCATACTCCTCTACTCTAAGAACCTCGATACAATCTTTTCTTTCAGTTGCATCTTTCAACTCTCTTCATCCTTGTGATGTAGAATCACGTATGAAAACACTGCTGGATGCACAAACATAGCTGCACAAAGGAGGCCCCAAATACACTATTTAATTGGAGTTTCATGATTTATATGGAGTTTCAACATTGCCTGCTTGCCTGCTGAGGCAGCTTTCATCTCAGGTGCAGAACTAAATACATTATGGGTTTTTAAAAAGTACTTTACTTAAAATGGTCCACTCTGCCTTTTTTGATTCAGCTTGACCATTTCTTAATCAGAAGCTGTATCACAAAGGTCTGAGCTTTGTTGTAGTTCTGAAACCCTTGTTGGGTACCTTTAAGTAACAGAGAATAACAGCATATTTTGTAACTTAACAGTAATTATCTAGAAAAAGAAATTTATCTTTTTTAAGTCTCATTCTGGAGTTTAAAAAGTAGTTTTATGTGAGTCTGATAGAGTCATTTATATACTTAAAGTCAAATTTGTGCATAAAACTAGTCACTAGAGGCTGCAGACCACTAAGTTTTTTCTCTAATTCCACATTCTCCTTGCTCTGAATATGAGACATATACAAGTCTTGTTTTATCTCTGAACAACAAACTTCTATAAAGAAAGGTCACTGACATTTGGTGGTGTTTCCCAATGATGACATCTCATACTTCATTGAGCTTGCATTAAAATGCTCTTTTTAATGATGAGCAGCTCATCTGCCTCTGCTTTTGAGTAAATCTAAGAGTAAGCACAAACTATTCCTATTGACAGCTATAAAAACAAGCAGAGGCCAAAATCTCTCACATTTCTGCCTTTGTCCACCCCAGGAATTACTGATTGAATGTCTCCTATTTTGAGCGAAAGCTGAAATATGGATTTTCCTTTCATCATCACCACTTGCCCAGCTGCATCAGTCATTAAGCTGTCCTAAAGATCTGTTACCCAGGAACAAGATGCCAGGGATATATCGTATCCTGAGGAGAGCTGTGGCAAGACATAAATTGATCGTGTGGCTCATGCCTTTGGAACCCAAATGAAAGAACATCAATTGTCATCAACTTCAGGAATATAAATAGAGTTTGTTTATAAATAAATAAATAAAAAGACCAAATCAATTCTAAGCGTGTGGTGCAATGAAAAGTTAAAAAAATAACAAAAACACACACACACACACACACACACACCAGGTTGCAGGTTAGTTTGATCAGAGGCAAAAATTATACTTTTGAACATAGGCCATAAAAGGAGATAAATTGTTTCAGTCAAACATTCCATTCCCCCAAAATTTCAGGCAACTGGATGCTGGAATTGTATTCCGAGATGGATCATCCTATTTCCCCTGAATTACAGTTTTTATGTTAATTAAGAACTATCCCAGCTTTTTTTATTTTTTTTTAGTAAGAGGTATTTTACAGTCTCAAGCATCCATTTCAAGTGGGAGTTCATCCTTCTTTAATACATGTGAATAGGACTGTATTTCATTATTCTAGATGACATCTTACAGCACCAGGTAACTCAGTTTCGCATGGAAATACCTTCTTTGAGCTATCTTCACACCATGGCCTTTTCTCACTGTTATCTTGAAGGCTCAGAGCCATCCTGTGATTAACAAGTATACCCAGGGCTTCTTTTTTCTCTATTATTTCTAAGGGACAATTTCCAAGGCTACAGCAAAAATTCTTGTTATTAGCTCCTGAGTGAACTATATGGCACCTTGTAGCACTGAATTTCATTCAGCTGCTCTTGCTCTCCTCCTCACTGTCATCCTGTTCCTCCCTCATGATACTTTGTCCTCCTCCTTTCTGACCTCCTGCTTGCTTTACACGATCAGACGGTTTCACCGGCGTATTCTCTTTTGACTTGTTAGTTCTAGGAAGATAGCTTAGAAGTTAAATACACTTGATCTAAAAATATGTCTTTGTAGAGCTGCAATAGTAACATCCCTCTTGCTCAATGGTTCAGTTTTCAGCCCAACACATTATTACTTCTCTCTTGTGAAGATCCTTATCTATCTACTGTATGATTCCTGTACTAATCCCCAACTTCTCCTTGTGGTACTGTTTAAAATGTTTGTTGAAGTGCAGAAAGATTTAAAATGTTATCATTTTAAATCCAAAAAAAAACCCCTCTATTACTCTATCATAGAAGGTAAATTATATAGTAATTTGTAATACATTCCTGCTTTCATTTTGTTCCATTTATCTCCATGCTTTTACGGAATTTAATTAATCTCTCTGAAAATTTGAAGACTTCCCTACTATTACAATCTGACTAGAAAGTTTGTATTTATTCAACCCAATTTTTATTCATTGTTATTATGTAAGGTTTGTTATTTGACAAAAGTACAGTATAACCTGTGTTAGGCATATCATAGTCATGTAAATTCAGGTACCAGTTTTATCTGAATTCTGGGATGAAGATGTACAAATCTCTTGATTTAATTCTATTAATCATCAAGATCTACACTTACATATCTAGTTAATGTGTTGTTATATAGAAGATCATACCAAATATCATGTGTGCTTAAGACCCAGAGAACTCCCATCATTTTCCATGATACGCCTAAAATATAGGTCCTACCAGGTGAAGTCTAGAGCAAGATTCATTTCCTTCAAGCACAGTCTTCTCATGTCCTCTGAGATGCTCTTGGGTGTCTCAGAGAGGGCGGAATGGGCAGATACGACACAAGGCCCATAGAAGACTTTCCCATTTCAACAGTTGTTCTAGGGCACATGGGTACCTTGAAAGAGTGAATCTTCAATCTTCTTACTTCTGCTGCAGCAAGAAAATGATTGCCTGAATATCCACAATATTAGTAAATAATATGACACAAGTTCTAAAAAAACCTGTACTCCCTGCGTTGGTTTTCTAACAGTTTAGTTGCCTGCAGAGTCAAATGCTTCAGTTCAAGGTCACTTAGGAGAAGCGGGGTAGGATGCAAAGACTTGCAACACACAGCAAGCCAGATTACATGGTCTAATCACCTGATCTGATCTTCTAGCCTCAAACTCCATGAAACCGTATGAAAATAACAGAAAAAGGACTTGCCAGTATGACTGTGAGCAAAAAGAAATGGTTCTCATTCAGTGCAGGTAATGATTTTGACATGGTCACTGAACTCTGGGCTTTGCAGAGGCCAAAAGCTTAACAACCTGAAGAGGTTGAGCAGCCTTTATCTGTGGAGGTGGGAGGGAAGGGAGCATTAAGTGCAAAATTGCCAGAAAAAGAAAGCCTGCTTGAATCAGCAACTCTTAGCTCTTCCACTGTGATTGTAATTGATTTCAAGTCACAATTTAACAGAAGAAAAACACCATGTCATGACCAAACTGCCATCTAACCCTGGACTTTGCATAAAGTTTGGAGAAATGTTGGCTTCAACTTCCTAGTACTGGGCTCTTCAGTGGAGGGAAAATAGTGGAAGAAAGATAACTACTTGGTTTAATAAAGACTATGCAACAAGAGATTATTAATTGCAGCAGATATTACAAATTTGCTATCTCAACAGTACTTGTGAAAATAAATGAAATGGGAACATAATTGCTTTAGCTTTTCCATTATTTTAATTAATTTAGCTTTCATGTTCACTGATGCTATTGTCATGCTGCAGTGTAATGTTTTGAACATGTCCCTGCCCTGCTCCACTGGGGTAATGTCTCAGGAATGGGAGTCAAAACACTCTAAATTAATTTCTCTTTTCATGCTTTAATTAGAATGATGCTAATTTCCTTCAACATCATTATTATGTAAAAAAACACACCTTCAGCTCGACTTTGCTCTGGTACATTGATGTGGGAGATGGAAATCACAAGAATGCCAGAATATGGGATGCGGCACCATTTACCGATGAAACAGCCTTGCTAGATCTTTCCTTGCCAATAAAGGATGGACTCTAGGACTTAACAAATGCAGTTTCCTGATAATTCCTGATATCTGCATAATTCCATCCTGTCTTGTAGGAGCCTATACCACCCACCAATAAGCTACTCTAGTAGAAAGCTCTTCCTGAACTGATCTAGCAGCACTGCATGGTATAAGAAGTTTCTTATTAAAAAAAAAGTGAGAAAAAATCAGAGCTGCAAGCAGGAGCTGACTTCAAGTATTCTTTTAAACAATTAGTTTCTGATACTTCACATTAAAGTAAGAAAAGCCTAAACAGAAAATTTCCAACGCTCAGATTTGTCTCTATCCAAGGTTGTCATTGTTGGGTTGCTTTGCAGCTTTTTGCAATACTTTTTGGGTTTTTTTTATTTGATGTTTTCATTTTTCCAGAAGATGGAATGGTTATTTTAAGTTCAGTTGCATCTCTGATGCTGGAACATGGAAGGTCAAACATAACAGGTAGGTATTCAGTCCAGGAAGCAAGGCTACCTGTTGAGAAACTGTGGACCAGATATGCTTCAGGCAAATAGCTCTTTGCAACAGGATACAATTTAGTCTTTATTTATTTTCATATTTCTTTATAGTTGCCACGAGAATATTTTAATAACCTCTATAGAGTTTAAAATGACACAGGTAATTGCTTAAAGTAATTTTAGTGCTATTAAAGATAACAAACCTCTCTTGTGAAATAGTTTGCTAAGCAGTGATAACCAAAAAGGAGTAAAGATCTTTTCAGTGCAAATTTGAGTTCTTTTTATAGGTGAGCTGAAGTGAGAATATAATTACATTATCTATAATATAAGAGGTATGCAGATATTCAAACACCTACTATCTCCATCTTGCGTTGACTCATGCAGAAAATGCATGAGGATTTTAACCAGCTCCATTTCTACCATTCAGCATCCTCTATGCGATCTCTGAACCCACCTCCAGGTTGTGCAGATAATGTTTAAATTGCAGTGTAATTCATCACAGCACATTTATACCTGAAACTAAATTCCTCCCAAATTACTTTGAAGACACTCAGAGGAGCCAGTCAGTATAAATCTTGCACATCTTGCTTTCATTTCTGTTCCCCCTCGACCCTCATGACTATGTCTACAAAATCATTTCCTCCTTTTTGGCTCTACTTTATGAAAAATGTGGCAGAAAAGCTTGAATCTTAGCAAAGTTCAAGACACCAAAAGAATAAGTCACATAAAAGATCGAAGGTCCCAGGTGAGCCATAATACAACTTGTTTCTCTAATACACTATGTCCTACTAATGAGATGATGAGAATACTTGCTCACTTGGGCCACAAGTACTGAATAAATATGAAGAACTTAATGTTTTTCTCTTTCAGACTTCTTAAGAGATACAAGTCACCAAAGCCCAGAACAATCTCGCCTATTTTTAACCAGGTAAAAGTCAGACATGTTAACCAGGTGTGTAATTTAGAGGGCAATCCATACCTTAATAAAATAGCTGCAATTAATTATTCTACAGAAATGCTATTGTCTAGAAGGTTCTTGGCCAAGTTCTTGTACAGATAGGTGATTACTTTAGATGTTAAAAGATGTTATTGCAGTTCATATAGGCAGATGTGACCAACTGTATAGCATCATTTCACTGGAGATGCACAATCCTGTCCAAACCCTGCCACTTAATGCCAGGTTTACATTTTTGTGGCATCCTTCAGTCAGTGCAACACAGGCTAATTTCTGCTAAGTGTCTCTGCCATGTTTATGGGACCCTAAATGATTTCTTGACTCCACAGAATAGCTGAAACAAAATGGGTAAGGTTGCCAGAGAAGTTGAGCAAAAGAAAAATACAAGAGAAAAAGGCATCAACTTGGCTGGAAAAGCCATCACGTTATTGTGACTGTTAAACCTCTGCCACCCTCTAGGATGGGCTTCAAGTGTAAAGTCCAGCTCACCCAGGCTGCAGTACTCATTTCTTTTCAGATCAGACGGTTAGAGAAAGCTTCTTCCATTTTTTCTTGTCATGAACCATTTCTCTATGGAGAAATGTATTATTTCTCTGTAATACAGACCAAAACAGCATTTCAAAGCCTGCTGCTCATAGCTTATAACAAGAATTTATTTCTTTGTCTTTCCATGTGTTTTTTTTCCCTATTTATTTTATTTTTACCTCTCTGGACAATGTTTCAAGGTAAAGCAGCTCTCTTCCAAACACCCCAAGGGAAAGACTCCTTCCTTTCCATTCTCCTCATCTAGCAAAACCCTGGGTTTTGTGATTAGCTTTTGTGAATTGAATGTTATAGGCTGCATGATATAAGTAATAATGATGGATGTTTTCCAGCTACTGTTATGGATAGCCAAGCCTTATTTGTTTTCACAGATTAGCTGTAATGGTCCCTACCTATAGGGAACCACCATTTGGCAGGTATCCACCTATTTCTGAATTATCCTTTCCTTGAAGCTGAATTTATGGAGTAACCTTAGTTCACGGAATTAATTTCTAGTAATCACTGTGACTTGGGGAATTCTGCTTCCTTTTTGTATTTATTTTTAACATCGATATAGCCCTTTTTTCAGTCTCTCCCCTCCCTCTGCCCCAGCTTAGGTCGGATCTGTTCTCTTTGAACTCAATAGATAAAAATCCTTTATTTGCCTTCTTATTTTGCTAAAAAAAAATTAAGTATGGAACAATTGTCATACATGGGTATTTCTGACTTACACAACCACCCCTAGGAAGGTCATGGAGGTATTTTGACAGAAGAAAGGAGGCAGAGGGGAAGAGGGGAGATAACTGAACTATGGTTTGCAAGATTCTTCTTTTATTCCTTTTAACAACAAAATTCTTGGCCCTAATAAGAGCTGAATAAGACATTAGTAATGACCAAGCACTTCTTCATTTTAGATATTGGTACTGCTGCCAAACCAAGCAGTCTCTGAGGAATTACTGGGTATTCTTCCTTAGTACCTAAAGTAGTAAAGGTTACGTTGCTGCAGAACAAACCGCTGGTAGACCAAGCTTAACATCCTCCCTAAAGCATTGCTCAGGCTCCTTTGAGAAATAACAAAGCTGAGTTGCAAAGCCTTTTCCTGGACATCAATGAATGGCAAGTGATCTGACCAACTGGTACCTCCCGGGTTCTTCCAACTTTGGACATGCTCCAGAAGAATATCTTCCAAAACTTCCAAAACAGGTGAGGTGAGTCAGAATGGAAATACATGGAGACATGTAGTGCTTGCTCCCTACCTCCTGCTACCAAGTTATCAGGGTTGCTTAGGGATCCTGGCCAAGCAGCTCTGGGCTTCATCACCACAGTCCGGAGCAGGAGACACCTGCCGTTTCCATCACACTCCTGATTACCTTGATCCCACAATCAGGGGAGACCTGGCATCTCTAACCCACCACAGGGGTAGCACTGGGAACTCTCTTCTCAACGGTGATGGGGAACAGAGAGGGCAGGCCTGCCTCGTGTAACTTCATCATACAAGTTGTGTCATAGTTTCACGGCAGGTTTGGTTCTATTTCCAGTCCCGTTCCTCTCCCCTGGACCTCTTGGGATAGGTGTTTTGTCTATAGAAATAGGCAAATCATTGATCACCAGGAGAAAGTTAATTCTGATCACATGAAGATCTGAATGCAAAGCTATTTCTGAACATCTACACAGGTAAATGAGCCGTGCTTCAATACGTTTTATGCAGATCCACGATTTTTTCCTCTCCTTCTTCTTCAGTCCTAATACACTCCTTGTTCTATAATAAAAATTCATCCTCAGGTATTGCAAAACAGGCATCATTTCCAGCTTTGCACCATTCACGATGCACCTTACAAAGGAGCAGCTCTCTAAACTCTCTAGCCATCTTGGGATTCCCTCGCCTCTATGANCTGAGTTGCGAAGCCTTTTCCTGGACATCAGTGAATGGCAAATGATCTGACCAGCTGGTACCTCCTGGGTTCTTCCAAATGTGGACATGCCCTCCAGAAGAATATCTTCTCTTGAGGGAATTTAGGAAAAGTGTCTCTCCTCAGAAGTGTTTTCCAGGGAGAAACCAAAACAGACTCCTACGGTTTAAACCATAAATAGTCCCTAGAACAAGAAAAAAGACTTGTTAGAAATAGAGTCTTGAGAGGGATACACCTAGACCTAGGTTTATCCTAGGCCTATAGTCTCCTCAAAGAGACCGAAGAGACCAAAAAGGCTTTTAAACACAAATGGCTATGTTTTAATAGAATAAAAGCTAGAAAAGTTAACTTCCAAAACAGGTGAGGTGAGTCAGAATGGAAATACATGGAGACATGCACCTTACAAAGGAGCAGCTCTCTAAACTCTCTAGCCATCTTGGGATTCCCTCGCCTCTATGAGTTGTCTTTGGAAAAGCCACAATCTCAGTAGTACGTCAGAGAATACATCCTACCCAAACAGCTTATATTTCCAAGTTGTGTTGCACTTTTCCTTTTACTTTTTAGAATTATTTTTTTCTTTTAAATTTCTACTGAAAAAGAATATCCAAGCTGAGTGGTGCAGCACTATAATCAGTGGATAATAACGTGTACTTTATAGCCACATGAAAGCACTGGTAATTGTCTTCTACTTGCTCTGCAAATAAGACATGGAAACAATAACGTCGGGAGGGAAGACTGTAAAGTATCAATATTTTTTTTACTTTGCCCTGAGATTTTAGTTCAGACCCGGCAGTCGTCATTGACTTACATGTCACTCCAGCAAGCATTCTGGTGTCATTTGCAGGGACACGCGGCTTGATGGGCCTTTTATGAACAATTACACAACGGTGTAATTTACAGCATTAGCCTGGCGTACTCAGCATGGAACGGGATACACACAGCGGCAGGGACAGCACAGAGAGAAGAAAATAAAAAATATGACACTGGCAGCGTGGACTCCCTACCAAGTCTGTAGCTGAGAAGCTGGGCATGTGAGCACAAGAGATCTGCTCCCGCAGGGGGAAGGCGATCCTCGCCTGGGAAGTTCATTATTACTTATGGGAGTCTGATTAACATTGGGCATATTTTCTTCAGAAGGCAAAACTTCAGCGCTTAGGAAACTATAGTAAGTTTATTGACATTTAAGTTCTTTATCCGTTAAGTTTTTGCACCAAAAGCTGTTATGATGATGGCTGTCATTACTATTATTATTATTATTTGTCACCACAGAAGCAGCAGTTTAGTAGCACTCAGGTGCCCAGTCAATTGCACCTCACTGTTTAGCCCTAACTTACATCAATCCTTCAGCAACCAGTCTCAAATTAAAACCTGCTTCTGAGATTTTTGTTTGTGTATCTCAACGGCAGAAAAAAGCTATGGACTTTGTTAGCGTCACCGTTCCACAAGGAAATGTCACCCCAGCATCTGTGAAGGGTTCAAACCCACAGCACATAGACAGGCCTTCCAGAACTTCCTCCATCACTCAGGTCAGAAAATCCATTTCTCTTAACAGACTATTTTTTAAGTGGCTGAAGCACTGACTATTCCTCAGTTTCATTAATATTCATTTTAAAGCCAAACCTTCCTGCACAGTGTTCCATTTCTATTTTGCTTTCTATTCATAAATGAGGAAAGAGACTCTGTTCACACTATGGAAATCATTTGACCAAGACTATGAAGATGGATTACAAGATCCCATTTTCCTCATTTCTAATCCCAAATTTAGAGTATGTTACCAACAAGAGTTACAGAGCATTAAGTACCTCCCTCCTCACCACTATAAAGAGAAATCAAGGTTAATATTATTGTATGGTCCTTTTCGCTACAAACGGGCCAATGCAAATGGAACAGGTTCTTTTTTACTTGCTTTGAAATCTATGACATAAACTATAAATAGGTCACCACAGAAATGAATAAAAAATTCTTGTCATGCACAGGAAAAAAATAATCTGTTTTCTTTTGACAGGCTTGTAATGAGATATATTTCATTAAAGCAGTAAAACCTATTGTCTGCAAATGTTTTAAAGTAAAATACATCAGAATTAAAATTAATTCTTCATTAATCTTGATGAAGGCTCTGTCCTTGAGCTATAAATCCAGGACACTCCTCTTCCAGATTGCCAAACCCAGGAGGCCTTGGATGAATAAGGATGAAATAAGTACCCAGTGCTGTCAAGTAAGAGTGATGGTGGTAGCAGAAGAACTAAGGGATGTGCCTAAAGTCAATAGCTAGCATCCAACATTAATGCCAAGGCATACATCTCACAACCATCTAAAGGATAGACATGTAGACAAAGATGGTCTTCTCTGCTCCTTACTGTTAACAGAAGAGAAAGGTATTTCCAATTTCCAAAGGTAACCCAATTAATTCATACTCCAGCCAGGCTAAGAATCTTAGGAAAATATCTTCCATTATTCTAGAAAGAGACAGGGGACTGGAGAGCTAGTTCTTAAATAGATAAAGTTAAATGAGATCTATCCCAGCCCAATATCCACCTCTAGACTCTTTAGTGAAATAGAGTTCCTGTTTCCTGACTTCAAAGAGGCATGCACATATTTCTGGGTAAAGTTACTGTAGACATGAATGAAACTGTGGTCATGCCTGTTCAAGACGGTGACACTAAAATTGGGAAAAGTGGTAGAAAACCATTCTGAGGTTGAGAAAGGAGGGAGAAGATGTTTTCTGAAATGAGCCTTGCCCAGCCTCCGGCAAAGAGAGCCAAGGGGTATCCAATTCGTCTTGGTTTGTACAACAAAGAGAAAGAGAGAGAGAAAGTGCTTTAAGGCTGAAGGAAAACACTGACAAAAAGAAAAAGTGCTGTAAAATTGGCCATTAATATATTTAAACTGGCAATTAGAATCAAGTTCCCTTAAATCAGCTCCCAGCTGGATCTGAAAGAGAAGAGGAAAATTTGACGGCTGAAGATGGATCTTCCCTGTCTGAAAGGAGGATGTGAGGTCCTGCCTTTGATTGCAGGCAGCGCGACACGCTGACCCGGGAGACCCCTTTCCATCTCATGCCACTGTGTTCTCAAACACTAACATCGCTTCCAGCATTACAAGTGGAAATTGAGGGCACTCTGCATCGACCGGTCCTAGATCCAAAGGCAACAAGTCGCTCTAAGACTTGAATTTGCTTTCCTTGATTGCTGGAGATGGATTTATTGGCTCAACAGAATCAGGGAAGAGCCAGCTGGGCACAGCATTCCCTGGCCATGCTCATTTCTTCAGAAATAATTTCTCAGAAAATATGTTTCCTCTTCACCATGGGCTCCCAGGAAAGTCCTGGATTAGCCATTTTATTTTTTCACCTGCTCGTGCAAACACATTTTAGCTGATAATGACTCAGGCTGCCGTGGCTCCCTTTGAAGGGATTACGATGACAGCAAAGGAGGCTGATGAAAACTGTGACAATTCCCTCTTCCCCCAGCTGATTTGGAACCGCGAATGCTAACGTTAAAATGTACAAATGGCTCCGCATACAATTTTAATATGATTATCATAGGAGAGAAAGAAAGACCATCTGTGGAAGCTAAAAAATCCTAATGGGAGATTTAATTGACTACATTTATCTGAGGGAAGATACATGTGTCTCCAGACCTCCAGACCAATAATGTAGTCACTTCTGCTGTGTTAGAATTAATGGTTTGCTCGATGGAGGACGCAGTATACCTGAGAGATGGTAGCTGTCATATCCTGTTCTGAACAGGAAAAAAGACAAAGTTATAAATCACCTTTATCACCAAGACGACGATTTAAGGACAGAACGTAGCATTTTAACACCAGAAATGAATGACTGCTGCAGGACCCAAAGGCCTCAGACCATAAAACAAATATCTGTGATTAAGCTGATCAAAAGTCTTTAACTTATCCAGGGCCGTAAGGACCAAATTAAGCCCCAAACCATTTAGGAAATGGCTTTCATAACATTTCTTGTTATGAGCATCTTGGCAGGTGTTCAGGAAGTTCATTAGGAAACAGGAGCCACAAATCCACTTTATTAAGTGCAAAAAGATCAGGTTGCTTTGAATTTAGTATGTCAGAGAGAAAGCCACCAGCAGAGAGGGCCCTGGTTTTAACCAAGTATCATCCACCCAGACACATCACTTCAGCCCAGGAGTTACTTCAGCGTTTCTGTGCCCCCTTTTTGGGGACTTCATTTTGCTTTCAGCTACTTGTAAGGATTTCATCACTCACCAGCAGAAGCAGGCAAGGATGGAACACCATGTCTCAAAATGCCAATTCTTCCAAGCGGTGTCTGTCCGGGGGAGTTAATTTCCATGAGATACGTTTTTACAAAATTCTCAAATAATCTTCCAAATCTTCTGATTTGAACTAACTTTTTCTTTAGAAACCTATTTTCACTCTAATTAGACAGAATGAAAAATAAAATAATAATAATATTAAATAAAATAAAATAAATTCAATTAAATAATTATTAAAAAGGAGATGGGGGGTTAGGAAGAAAATAATTGAAATCTGAGCAAAAAGATGCTTCCAGAGGGATCAAAACAAAACATTTCAGCTGAAAAAAACCTCTTGGCCTCTCTATCTGTTTTATATTGACTTCACAACTCCCCAGTGCAAGATGCATGGATAGCTCTTGGCAGTGATAACACAGACCAGGGCTCCCAAGCGATGTTTGCATGAACACGTACAGAGCACAGCTCCCATCATCATTATTCACTGGTCTCAAGTACTTTATGAGCCTTTCCTGCTTATTGACAAAAATCCACAGGGAATGTACCCCTTTACAAAACAATCCAATAGTAAAGATATCCCTTTGGGCTGAGAGAAGGTATGTGAGAAAAAGTCATCACACAAAAGGCACCGAACCCTCCCCTGCCTTCTGGGAGCTGAAGTCACCACAATCCAAACAGAACCACACGCAGAGATTGTCTCTGGGCTTTGGGCTGTGCTTCAGGTGCTCACCAGATGTTTTCCATTCACTCTGCAGAGCAGTTTAAGACAAACAGAGGTGAGATTAATGTCAGGCACCTTCAGCACATGACGGAAGGAGAGCAGATGAGTGGAGGCATGCAAGACAGGAGGCGGTTGGTACAAGGTGCAAGCAAAATGAGAAGCAACCAGAAAGCTCAAGAATGGCCATCTGTAACTGTCACTGGCATATGCCACTGACAAGGACTTTCTCATTTAGACTGGGTGTCTTTATGTCCTTCTCCTTATTTACCTGTCCATCTTTTAAGATAGGAGAGGAAAAAACTGGACTAAAAATTGCAGTCACGCCTCATTTTCCCCAGGAAGTCTGGACCATGAAGGATTGTGCTGAGCTCTACAAAAATCCATCTGCAGGTGGCACGTTGACAGAAAGGGACATTTGCGACAGCCTCTCTGAAAGTTATTGCTCAGAGGAGGAGTTCATTGACCTCATTCATCTAAAAGCAGACACAAGAAGGACCATCCTGTCTGGGAATGTCTCCTGATGTGAGATTTAGGGTGATGAACCAAAGGGACAAAGCAGGGGATGAAGAGTCTGCTCCTCTTCCCAGCATCCTTAGGAAGCCCTGTGTGTTGCCTACATTATTTTATAACGGATGCTAAAGGAACCATAAGAACTTCATTGTCTTAAAGCAAAAGTAGGAATTTTCATTTAAGAGTATCTGCAAATATTAATGTGCAAATATACATATGTAATCTCGACTGACACAGCTGTTCTCTAACAACATCCCTCGTTACCAGTTTACAAGTATTTCATGTATATTTCTTCTACAGCACAGGGACAAGGCATCTCAGCACAAATGTAACAAGAGAAAAGCATCCAGGATGTGAACTTCAGAGCCCCAATTGCAGGTATGATCTGCCCATGGAGAGTGCAAGTGCTGCCTTCCCCTGCAGCCCTCAGGCTGATGGGCCTCTCCTCCAGTGTCCAGCACCTGGGGTTGACCAAATAATCACAGCCAGCTATTAAGTGGGACCAGTATAGACTAAGTACATGTCAGGGCAGATCAAGGACAGCGTTTCCTTAAAACAAACAAATAAACAAAAGTGTCAGATAATTCAGAGCGGTTCAAACGCCAGCTCAAAAGCCAGGGGCGCAAGGTGAAGTCAAGCAGGTCATTTCAGCTGCTCACGCCTCAGTTTTGAAGCCTGCAATGAGAGGAAGATGAAACAGATTTCCTTGGAAAGACATCTAGTGGTCAGAAATGCTATTCAGGAGCTAGGTAACAGTGACAGTGCTCGCAGGATCGGAGCCAGACAGTATCCAGCTCTCAGTGCTTTTGCCCACCCCATATTGCTGAGCTGTTTAAAGCTACCTTCACCCTGGGCAGAAGAGGCACTTTGCAATGAGCCCCATGCCCTGCTGACCCAGACTNTGCTATTCAAGAGCTAGGTAACAGTGATAGGATCAGAGCCAGACAGTATCCAGCTCTCAGTGCTTCTGCCAACCCCATATCGCTGAGCTGTTTAAAGCTACCTTCACCCTGGGCAGAAGAGGCACTTTGCAATGAGCCCCATGCCCTGCTGACCCAGACTAGGGGCTTGTGACTCCCCTTCAGACAGATTTCCTTCGCTAGGACATCAGTGAGCACAGGAGAGGAGAAGGATAGAGCATACTCAAATCTGTCCCTGGCATGAAGCAGGGGAGAGGAGATGCACGAGTGGTCAAACTCCGCAAAACTCTGTTCTGACAGCTCACGCGCTGTTTGGGCACCTGGATATCAAATTTGTGACACAGCATCATGCCCTGATGCAGTAATCTCAGCCTGTAACCTCAGACAAATGCTCTTCTGCACCCAGTGCCACTCAGTCCCTCCAGGCAGGGCAGCAGCTCGCGCCCGCACGCACTGAGCGGGGCCGCACACGGGCTGCGGCGGGAGGCACCCGCGATGCTGTCGGCTTAAACGCTTCCTCTCCATCTGTTTTTCAAACAAAAATAGCTTGTGCTATGCTGATGGGAGCTTTTTCTGTGTAGTGCACTACCCTCTGGTGCTCGCCCGTGTTCATTACAATGCAGCATCAATATTTTTGTTCTTCAGAGCACTACAGCAAAAAAAAATGGTATTTAGTGTTAATCTTAGCGTTAAACTCAATGTGATTTATTAATTAGCACACTATAAAGGGAGGGGTAGCTTGCCTCTCTGCTTGTGGCACGTGGCTCCTCGCAACTGCATTTATTCAAAAGGCATCATCTCATTTGGATCCACACTGAACTTTGAGGGGTTTTTCCCCTATCTCTGCACTGAACTAGAATTTATTCTGTGCTGAAGTTAAGGCAAAAGATATTCTGTAGAAGGATTTTGCAAAGAGGTTAATGGAGCTTCAAACAGCAACATTTCCAAAACACATTTCCAAGTTGTTTATTCAGTCCCTCCATCATTTACGCTGCAGCCCCAGGGTTGAAAGCTCATCGCATCTCCTGTCATAGCAGAGCTTCACTCCAGCACACGGTGAGGAGATGATGTTTTGAGGAGCACTGGAAATCAGCAGCTCTGCACTGTGGAGCATCCCACCCTGCTCCCTCGCACTCCAAGAGGGTCCAGGCAGAACAAGCATAGAGATTCCTGTGGAAATGAAATGCTGGGATTGTTTTCCCACCAACCCTCTCTCTCTCTTTCCAACACTACTATGAAACCCTTCTCCCAGGAACCATCCACAAGCTTTTGGTAGGGATGAGAAGGAATAAAAATAACCCCCAGAGCTGAGCCTAGACCACCAGTCTAGCCTGCAAAGCTCATACTGGTAACACGTAGAGGAAGACAGCGATGTGTTAGCGTCTTTTGACTGCTAAGTCCCTCTATGGTCATTATTCATAACTACCCTGGCACTGACCGTACAGAGACTGAAGGAATTTGTGTAGTTCAGTATACTGGCCATCTGCTTAGCAGGTTTTTACTTTTCACATCTATAAAAAAAAAGAAAAATAAAATAAAATAAAATAAAATACTTCCTTATTCCTTCCCCTTCCCCACATTTCCCTGACACAGATTCACTCCCTACCACAGCAAGGTGTTTCACTGGCTTCTTTTTCCTTGCAAGAAGAAATATACTGATTGCTGAACAGCAGCAATGCCAGCCATGCCAGAAGATGAGATCTGTGTTTCTATTCCCCTAGCAATCCTCCAGATTTGCCTGGACACACATAGGGGACCTCTCTGGAGAACAGGTAGTGTTGAAGGAGGAGTGATTTCAACTCCACACATTCTGAGATATCTTTGCTCCAATTTCACTTCCTCTTTGGCTATTGTGACCACCTCCAGTTAAACCTCTTCCTGCAAAGCTTCAGTGACTTGTGATTAACTGTGCTCGGGCAAAGTCCTCCTGAAGGCAAATATGCTTTAAATGTATGGGCAGTGGAAATTTACTCAGTTTGCAAGACAGATACATGCATGAGTCTTTCTTGGTTTAGGATTGTGCTCACAAGAGTAAAAGCAGTTGAACAGCTACTCTTTGTGAGACCCTGCTTGGAAAAGCTTGCTGGAGATTTCTTCTAAATTTCTTTGAATTGGATTTCTTGAACTTTTGAAAGTTGAAATAAACCCTTCTTCTCTCCAACTCTCTTTTATCCTAACCTTTGTGTAACAACTGTCTTACATACAGCACCTTATATACAAAGTAAATAGAAAGTGCAAAGTCCCTAGTAAACTTGTGGGGATCAATTTCTTTCAAGTAATACTGCTGATTTTATGAGGATAGTTTGGTTATAAAAGGCAGGAATGATTCCTAACAAGCTGATGTCAGATTGGGTTATAGCTTCAATCTTTTATGTAATCATCTCGTCCTCTTACAAGATAAAAAATGGTTTGATGCATGAAAAAAGCAGACAAAAATACGTTAATTACTCTGTAGATGTAAAACAATGTGCTGATCAGAAAAGATAAGGAGCAGGAAGAGAGTTTAGGTGGATCTTAGCTCCCAGCCTTCACCAGAAACAACTGAGGTCCTCTGAGAAGCTGGAGCTTTATGTAGGTGCTCCCACAGCAGCAGGATATTATGTAAGATCAGGATGAAGGTTTTCTGGCAGGTTGGGGTACATGGCCAGTGTATCTCCAGCATGGATTATCCCCAAGATCTCAGAAAAGCTCTCACTGTGGCTTTTCTTCCCTTTTGAGGATTACAATTAAGGTCCTTCATCTCTTACCTAGGCATTACTTCTCGTGCCACTACTTGGGATAATAATAATCCCTCTTTGGGATGTCAACTCCTCGGTCAATTTGGGGGTTAAAATTTAATTGTGAGACACATGCACAGAGCTAGCAAGTTAGACAAAGATCAAGTCTTGTTTCCTTAGGGAATCAGGCTAAAAATTCAATTAACAAAGCCAGCAGCATCAAATTTTACCTTGAATCTTCAGTCACTTATTAGCTTTGCCTTTGCAGGTGTTGAAGACAATAAAATTCCCAGCACCGAAGCCCTAGTCAGAGATTGAAAAGCAGCCAAGTTCCTAAGGCTGGGGCGCTGGAAATAATCTGTTTCTCTGCCAAAACTAGAAGAAAGTTAACAAACAATTTAAGTTTCAAGGCGAGCCTTTTCCATGTGGGTTGCTCATTTATTTGTCTGTACTGGATAGGTCTTTTGGCTTCTTTTCAGCCCTTAACTTTTAAATTGGCAAGGATGCCCGGGAGGAGGATAATGCAGCGTGTGGAGGAAGCACGAGGAGGCACGGGGAGCAAATGCTGCTTGCGTTAGGGACAGAGCTGGAAGGAGAACAGATGAATCAGGTCAACACTGCTAGAATGCAAAGTCTGAATATGTGCAGAGGATGAAGACGTTACCATAAGGTCATCAGCCACCCAGTCCAATGACAGACAAGCCGTGGCATACATCAGACTGCCCAGATTTGCTGGAGCTGTTATATTGATTTCTGTCTTGCGGTTACACCGTCTGAAAAGAAATTCAGCCAGGTCTACCAGCCTCAGCCACCCAAGCTATGGGCTCTCACACAGGAAAATCCATTTGCAAAGGGAAAATACAATGCAAGCCCTCAGCACACTGGCCCCACTCTTGGGCGCTGTCCCATTTAAGAAAAACTCCAACCATTACAACGTTTTACCCTCCTGTAAGAGTCCCAAAAGTGATAACATTTCCCACCCTACTCTCCATGAAGCTCTTTTACTCAGTCCTAAGCTGCAGTTACTCAAGTCCCTCTAAGTCCCCAGCTCAGGTGCCACTGCTTTCCCTCGCAGGCAGTCGGGGTGAGTCACTGCCGGCTCACTGTGCTATTCAGCCACCTGAACAGATCTGAAAGCAGGGGCTGTGGCTGCCTCTTTGATGCCGAATCCACCCCAGCAAAGCTCTTTGGAGCAAAGTGCACTTTAGAATGATTAGAAGTTAAATCAGTCATTTCCACTTCAGCTCCTGAGATTATTTTTCCCCCTCACTATTGATTGAATTTCAGTTCAAGGGACTAATTCTGGAGGCTTATATCCATTTATTCCCACTCTTCCACCCACCACCACTCTTGACCCCTCCTGGGTCTGAACACTTAGGTGGTGATTTTCTTCCCATGATGAAAGGAGATGTCTCAGGTTTCCTGGGGGTGAGAGCTACACAAAGAGCAGGGCTGGGAGGAACAAGCATGGAAAAACTAAGGAGAGACCCAGGTCTCTCAGAGCCATCAAATCTCAATACAGAGGAGAAGATTCACAGAATAAGACCATACCCAGCTAGAGGGTAGAAACCAGAAGAAAAGGTCTTGCTCAGGGATAGCTGAGCTGCACTTACAGATTAACCAATTTAGCAGAGACAGGTTCTGCCATGCATCATCGAGCTGTCATTTTCCACAAGCTCCCCTCTGTTCTCAATCCCACACAAATGTCTTCAGCTTTTCCCACAATTGTCTTCAGCTTTTCCCTCCAGTTCCTTCTTCTTTTGTTTTCCACAGGCACAACCAAGCAAATTATACTCCTCCAGACTGCAGTTTGGCCGGGCCATGAAGTGTTGAGATGGGCAGAGCAATGCCTGGTGGAAGAGCAAGCTGCCACTGAGGCTTTTTGAAGGGCAAAGGACGGCTGTGAGCTAAGGCATTGATTCATATTTACTGGGTAGCATCTGTGGTAGCTTCATAGCTGTCTATTCCTCTGCCAAAGGACAGGCAGCTACTGCAGGCATCGATTTGGAAGGGAGGAGGTAGAACTTTGCATTCTATCCAACCATTTCATCGTCATGGCTGGCAACCTCAGTGCAAGGGACAAGGTGGACGGACAGAAGGATCAGCATCTTGAAACATCTGCTCCTCAAGATGCAGAGCGTGGATCTTGGACTCCAGCAGTCTGGTTTTACACCTAAACCACCCATTCTGCCATCAAGCCAAGTAACAAAAGGAAGGTCTGACCAGTGTTTGCAGATCAATTGCCATCCATGGCATTTTGCCAAATTGACAAAACTGGGATTTTTTTCCCTCCCTCATATAAGCAATTCTAGCTCAGATGAGAATTCTGAACAATTCACCATTGCTCTTCCTAGCTGTGCAGTTGTGTTGCTTCCATATTAGCATATAGCTTCACAACATGTCTAATGAATAGTAAATGTTTGGGTGTTTTCTTTTGTACGGTTCATGACACCAGACCCATTGAACTGCGGAATTTCTAGCCAGCAGGTATATTTTTCATAATTAAATGCATCTCCCCAATCTAAACACCTGCTTATAATCTTTTAATTGGTACCTATATGTAGCAGATCAAACACTATCATACTGAAATAATTAACAGCATAACACTAGACAACCACATCCTCATTATTAAGCCTCTATACAAGCAGGTCCCTGTTATAAGGGCCACTTTGGAGAAATAACTCCATTTACAGGTCATGTCTCACACAGGAAAAAGCAGCTGATATGCAAGATCCTGCAGCAGGGAAGATGCCACCACAGGGAGAGTCTGAGCACTTTCTTGAAGTTGTTCTTACTTTTACATTAAAGTTTTGAGTGTGAAACGCCATGCACACTGCTGGCCAGTGGCGAGAAGCTTTCCAAGCCTTCATGGACAGACAGCAGTTCATGGACCTTAATTTGGGTTCTGCTGCTCTATGCATTCACATAGTTGTCCAGATATGACCAGATATGACTTGGGAGAAAGATAATTTTCCCTTTCTTGGGGACTAACTACGTAACATCCCTTACCCACACCAAGTTAACCTCTTTCTCATCTTTTACCCTTTACTATATTTTACTGTTGACAACTTCAGAAGACAACCTAAACCTCAGGAGGTTGTTCTGAATCTTGCCATACATGCCTTAATATTTGCCTAGCAGTAGTTACAAAGCTGTTACAGCTACAACACACTGTGAGTATAGAGATTTAGCACAGGCTTGTAGGTTAATACACATATTAGTTTCAGATTTTTCTTTGCATTAAATTAGGTCATGAAAGTACTCAGACCTCAAAGCAAAAGCACCAGGAGGATTTAGAAGTACCTGAGCATTCATAATCAGCAGGGAATTTGCAAGCCCCCTTGTAGCAAATTTCTTGGGTAAGTCTACAGAGCTTTTTTCAGCGTGAATATTACATACATAGATCACAGACAGGAAACTTTACAGAATGGCAGAGTGGTTGAGGTTGGAAGGGACCTCTAGAGATCATCCAGTCCAACCCCTGCTCCAGCAGGGACACCCAGAGCAGGGGCACAGGGTGGCATCCAGGCGGGTTTGGATGATCTCCAGACAAAGAGACTCCACAGCCTCTCTGGGTAGCCTGTGCCAGGGCTCTGGCACCCTCACAGTAAGAAAATTCTTCCTCATACAGAGACGGAACTTCCTGGGTTTCAATTTGTACTCATCATCCCTTGTCCTGTCAATGCCACCACCGAGAAGAGTTTGGCCCCATCCTATTTACATTCTCCCTTCAGGTATTTGTACAAGTTGATAAGATCCCCTCTCAATCTTCTCCTAACAGGAGGCTAAACAGGACTAGCTCGCTTAGTCTTTCCTCATAAGATAGATTTACCTTTTTAATACAACATCTTTTGCCATTACTCTTCACTGTGGTGAGCAGCTACCAGACAAGCAGCAAACACTCTCTAATAAACAACTCAGCTAGGCTCAGATATGCTGATACCATATGTATATGTATAACTATCATGCCTCAGGACCTGACTTTAATAGGAAATGTATTTACACATTGCTCAGAGACTGCCCATGGCTCAAAAAAGTTAGGAAAGGTCTAACATGGGAACTAAGCCTTCCTGAATCAGCCAAACTTCAGAAAATTATCTGCAGTGACTAGGAAGTTGAGTTGCTCAGTCAAGTCAAGCATCTTCAGCAGATGATTTGGCCCACCTACAAGCTGTGACTTACCCTGCAGTCCCCAGGGATTCAGACAGAAGCAGCCTGCTGCTATTTGCTGCTTCATCCTATAAATATAGATGTCTATGTCAAATGCATCACCATCTCAGCCCACCTTCCTAGGCCTTTCATATGGAGAAAATGAAAGAATTGGAGGTACAAGTCCTTCAAGATCTTGACGTTAAGATCCTGAATAGATCTGGTAAAGTACCCACCATTTAGACATTCCTATTGGTCTCCATGGGGGTTGCAGTTGCAGCCGTACTGTTAAAGAGACCTGTTGTACGTGACAGAAACAGAGATAAGGAATGGCAGACGGAAGATCTCGCGGTGTCACGGAACGGGCAAGGGTTTAACCATATTAGGGCAAAAAGTTATATCTGGAGCCTAATTGGTACATAAGACAACTTCCACCTGGACAGAAGTTATAAGAACCAGCAGTGTATTTCAATAAACGTCGTTTGGCATATCATCTCATAGGTGTCAGTGCTTCTTGACCCTGAGGTGGATGGCCTCAGTATTCCCTCTATAACCACGGACAACCACCATGGGTTGATAACGAACCCGACAGGTCTCCATTGCTTCTAACTAGCTCAGCAAAAAGTATCCAGCTGCAGACAATGCAATCCCATGAGATGAAGTCTGTCTTCCTAATCCTTAACACTTTCCATGTCTGAATTCCTGGTCTGCATTCCCAAAGCAGACAGCTCTACAAAAGTTGAGGTTTTGTTAACCCAGTCTTAAGGCAGGGAAGATAAATCTGGCAATCGCTCACACAGTCTTGTTTTTATGGCTGCTTGCTTTTACTGTCTGTAATGTTATTAACTTGATTTAAATATCCACGGCTTTGCACCTTGAAGGACCTATCTTGCCTTCCTGATATGCTCACCATTTTGCTGAGGTCAGTAGAATCATTATAACCACATGGAGATTCCTCAAGACGTGGAAGCTGTATTTAAACCCTGTTTACGAGATTATCAGAGATGAGGTTCAGTAGGGCCAGGGAAGGCAAAAAGCAGAGCTTGAATTTGAACATGGGCAAGTCCCTGAAGGGACTAACCGATTCAGGTGCCTGTGAAAGTAGAGAGCTGGATTTGCAGTTCATGGAAACCCCTTCTGGAACCATGTGCCCACAAACAGGACATTCAAACACTTTCCATGAGCAGGTTCCTGCAGCATTCAAAAATAATTAAATAACTCCCTGTTCCTATCTGGTACTCCTCTAGAGACTGATCTTTTTGCTACAAGATAAATGCTCTCTTTGTAGCTACCACCACTGCATTACGCGACTGCTTAGGTCTTTAAGTCAAGTCTATCTCAGGGCCAATGCAAGATTGTCCCTAACATATATTTTCCATGTCCAGTACAATGTTAATGACTTCACTACTGAGCTTGGCTGCCTGATATGAAATAGTCTTAAAATGATGGAGCAAACAATGATTCTGACAAGAAAAGCTGCTAGTTCTATGTTTTTTTTGTTCTCCCTCCTGACTCCCTCACCTTCTACATTTTTCAGGGCCTGGAAACAGCAGAAGTGCTTTACTTAGCAGTAAGCAACCAAAGCAGTGGCAGGGAAAAAAATGGAACCTTTCTTCTAACCATATGTCTGTTCCCCATGTCTGTCTAAAGAGTGCAATTAGCAATAGATAATCACTCAATTTAGAATTTCTAGACCCTGTAGGCAGCTTTTGTGACTGAACACAAGGGATATGTGGTATTAAGTAGTTACTCTGCCTTAAGAGATAATTCTCTAACACTTTAGTGGGTCAGAAATCATGACGGCAATAGAATTTAGCTTTTACAACTTGGCCCAATAAAAATAGATCGGGGCAACTTAGGAACAGAAAAAAATCGTACAGAGATAGATATGAAACAGGAGGCTTCCTTTCACATTTCGCTGGCTATCTATTTTAATTTGACTCTACATTAGGCAAACAAGAGCCTGAGACCTTTTGCCTCTTTGTTGTACTGAAGTTGCCACAAGGTCTCCCTCCCAGCTCAACCAGCGGGTGAACTCGATGCCATGGACAGGAAGAAGTTCAAGCTCCCTCCCTTTCTCCTTGCGCTCTCCTGTCTACAGACACAGGTTCTGCATCATCCCAGGTACCTCCACGCTCTTCCCCTTTAATGCATCAGCACAGAGTTTTCCTCCATCCAAGGAGCAGTAAGAGACAAATTGCTGGGAAGTCCTGTCAGTAGATGCAGGCGTGAAGGAAGAATGATGCTGCCATAGAGCTCCCAAGGGCCAGGCCTGACAAATTCATTACAAAATCCCCATTCTGTTGAGATATGCAAGTCTGAGAGACCAGAGAGCTGGTTCCTGTTTCCAGTTCTGCCAAGACCGACTGTGACCCAGGGCTCATCTTCTGTTTCTTGTCCCATTACTCCATGCCTTTGGATCACAGGTCCTCTGGCCAGAACCACCCCTCAAGGGTTGAGTTTTGGCCACTACAAAGTGATCTTGCCATCAGTTAATACCTGTAAATGCTGCTCTATCAAGCTCACAGACCCTGACCATCAAAGCAAATGAGACTTTTTTTCCTCCAAAGTGCTAAAAGAAGCTTCTGCAAATCAACTCAATTTCCAAGGATGGGATAATACATCCTTTCCTTACAGTTGTAAGGAAGAGCAATTTGCTTTTTTTCTCTCCCAGGCAGCTCGCTTTATTTGTTGTTCTTTGCTGTTCTCTAACTATTGATGCACTTGACTAATATCCACAGAGCACTCGCTGGCAGGATAGCAAGGTTACAAACCCCAGGCATCAGTCTCACCGGTGACACTATCTCCCCTGATCAGCTATTAGCACTGCTGCTCCTTCTCAGAAGGAAAATGGGCTGCCTACAAAGAGAGAGAAATAAGCTGTTACCCTTGAAACATAAAAAACTATCCTCTCAGTCACCTACCAGGACCACTGAGAAGTTCCAAAATTAAAAAAAGAAAACTCAGATCCATGAAGCAAAGCCTGACTAGAAGGGTCTTCATTTGAGTTCATGTGAGTTGTTTTATTAAACTTTATACAGAAGACCAGTCCAAAACTTTGGTGGTAAGTATGGATAACAGTATATGAGTACTTGTCATCCACAGACATCTGGGCTTTCATTAATTAGGAAACAGGGTAAAAAGCCTTGAGATGTATTTATTAATTAAGTCTGAATAAGTATATGCATAAGAAAATTATTTTGACACCTACAATTCCTAGCTGCTTCATGAGATGACCTCTTTTGATTTGAAAGTGTTAGAAATCAATATGCAGGGTTAAATATGCCATTATAATTCAACACTTTTGCACCATAAACGTGCGTGTGGTTATACTAAATCAATAGAGCATGGTAACTCAAATTTCCTGCAGAGTCACAAAGAGCATAAATAGTTAATTCATGGATATTATATTACCTGGTTTAGAGGGAAATGGTTGTTAAGAATGGCTGTCTGGAGCTGTTCCTCAAGGCTGCATTGTAATTCCTGTCATTCATCTTACATCCACCCTGCCAGGCTTTTGAGGGTGTTGAAACAGGCTTTGATTGTAGTAATAAAAGGAGGTACCTTGAATTTAGCTTGTTCTGCCGCTGTGCAAGCACAGCTCCCTGGAACAGCTTCGTGTGTGTCAGTTTAAAAGGATGAAGCGAACAAAGCCACCTGCTTAACAAACACATTTTTTAACTTTGCAAAACAGTTTGAAGCTGTTCTCTTTTCAGAAAGAGAAGGAAAGCAGCTCATATATACACATTAATGAAAACCTAGAAAAGAAAATCACTCATCTTAAAACAATCAGAATCAATAAATCTAAAACCAGTTCTGCAAGCGGCAAGTCTTATACATACAACTGCTTCCCTCTATTTTCTTGAAAAAAAGACCTCACATACATAGGCATATCTCAAGTATCTTTGAAAACTGTCTTCCATATAGATGGAAGTTATGTTAGAAAACATACGGAGGACATATTCATACTATATTCAGCTCACTAATGCCTTGACAAGCATTAGAAAGTATAATATGAAATTAATCCAAAAGGGAAATCATTAGGATTTGTCATTTTTCCCTCTGAGAAAGAATTTTTAAATTTAAAAAAAAAGTAATTTGAAACTGATAATTCAGATGAATGACATAGTCCATAGCTTTTCACAGCCACCTCCTCTGTGTCTTTAAGCAATCAGATTTACCTGTTCATTTTTATATAGACCACTAAGAATCATATGTGCTTTTAAAAAGTACAGGATTTCTAAAAATGGGGGTATGTGGGTTGCCTGTCTGGTTGTTTCCATTAAGATCCTGCTAGTTTTTTTGTAAAGGTCTTAATCTNAAGAATTTTTAAATTTAAAAAAAAAGTAATTTGAAACTGATAATTCAGATGAATGACATAGTCCATAGCTTTTCACAGCCACCTCCTCTGTGTCTTTAAGCAATCAGATTTACCTGTTCATTTTTATATAGACCACTAAGAATCATATGTGCTTTTAAAAAGTACAGGATTTCTAAAAATGGGGGTATGTGGGTTGCCTGTCTGGTTGTTTCCATTAAGATCCTGCTAGTTTTTTTGTAAAGGTCTTAATCTATCTTTGTCTTTTCTTTTGGAATTGCTGGGAAAAATCATCTCCAGAATCAGCTCTAACTGGAAGATTCACAACTGGACTTTAATGTTTGGAGGACTTTGTATCTATTTTTTGTTGGAAAAAGCCTTTGTCTTATTTTCTACAAGGAAATCTTGGTTTCAGTAGTGATCTTCAAAATCTTTTCAGTGGAAAAATTCCAAATAAAGCAGATATTTAATACTCTTTTGACTTCCAAGGAGCAAATTTCAGAATGACGGCAGAAGTTGAATAAAAATAAGATTTAGTTTTTGCTTTAAATCAAAACTACACGTGCATTTTGTTTTACTCCAAAATATTTTCTAACCTTGTGAGGAAAAAACACATTGTGAATGAATTAAAGCAATATCAATACAATTCTCAATATTTTTCTTGAGAAGAAAAGTAAAATACAGTCATGTGTGTTGGCTCTGTCCTCAGGGACAGAGAGTTGTGTTTATAGATTTGGTTAAAGTCATTTACTTGGGAAGAGAAGAGGGTTGATTGTATATGGCCAGGCCTTCTTACCAGGATTACTGTTTCTTGCAAGGCTGGGTTGCTCTGTTATACAAGGGCTTTAGGGGACTTTAGAAGATTTTGGTATGACTTTGGGTTTCACAGGTGTGGAGAAAGAAAAGACAGAAAATTTCAGCAGGCTTTTCTCTTTATATCCACTTTCAAGTATAACTTCCTTGAAAGGGTGGAAATTTCAGCATTTTATATGTCCCAGGTGCATTGCTCCTACATATCTCTTATGACCGTGTAACTCTCTCAAACCATAAAACTCCTCCGTTGGAACCACACTATTGGTTGCATTAAACTCAGAAACTAGAAACCATCATCAAAGATCAGGGTCCACTTGCACAGGGCAATGCACATGTGTGTATCCTTTATTCCAGTATGTAACAGCACTTTTATTCCTCTTAATGGGCAAATAGATCATGAAGCACTTCTTCACAAGAGTGACTTGGGAGATAAGAAATATTTAACAGGATTTGCTGGGAGGAAATTTAATTTCAGCGAGCTTTATCTTTAATTTTGCTATTGTGCACCTGACGCCTTCTCATGCTCGACTTTGGGAGAAATAATGTAATGCCATTACTGACAATGAAAAACCAATAGCAGGAGAGGAGAGACAAAAGGCTTGTAGCACAAATGAATATTTATAGCTGTGTTATGAGCATCTATTTTCTTGGATTACACTAGAAGATATTATGATAACATTGAAGGAAATTACTTTATGCATTTAATACCTATATATTTTCCGTACTGATTTCATTCACATGATTTGGTAGCATTTTATGTAGATGGAAAACTCTACTCTATTATTACTCTTATTACAGTTAATAATTATTATTGTTATTGTAATTAATTGCCAATTTTCTCTTAAAAACCTTCTATAAAACAACCAGGAGGAAGACACAGTAACAATAGAAATAGAAATACAGGGGTTTTAGAAATTATTTAAGCAGTCACAGTGCCTAAGGTCTTGTATTGAGGATTTCCTAGAGCTAAAATTTATGCCTCAGACATACCCAATGGCATTCTACTAGGCACCGAGCTGATGAGATTACATTTAAATAAGGAGTGTGTGTGTTTTTTTCAAAAAGCACATATAGAGCACCCATCTCAATTGCCTTGCAAAACCATTAAAACTGCTGCAAGACAGGAGAGGGGACTCATAACAACACAAAAGCCGCTTTAATGAGCGCTGGACACAGGAGTTGATGGGTCTATCTAGTTCACAGATGGATTAATGCAAAGGCGAACGCAGAGTCCCCATCCCAAGTACAGAGGATGAAGAAGAGGCAAACAGGCACGACTTGGGGTGCATGGTTGGATATTAGTGCCGTCTGGGAAGCACTGGGATATCAAACCTATGACAGGCACAAACCACTCACAGGACCTACAGGACCCCCAGGACCTTTTGTGCCAGGCAGAACATTTGGGGCATCTCAAAGAGCATCTTTTAAAGTCACTGAGCCATGACCAGGACATTTTCCTGGGTCTTGCCATCACCCTCTGTGTATTTGGGATAGAGGAAAAGGAGACACATAACACCCATCTTTCACCTACCATGTTTAAAATAAGCTATCACATCAAACTGGCCTCTGCACCCACCTCTCAAGACCGGCTGGTCATGGCAGGAAGGGACAGGGATCTGCAGCAGTCAGACAATGTTATTTTTTCCCCCCAAGAACAGAAAAGGGAGCCACAGGAACTGGTCTCCATAGCTGGTCTTGGAGGAGGCCCTCCCTTGTGCTACTCTGCTGCACAAGGTCATTGTGTGAAGAAACAGCCTCCTGAGAGGACATTAAAACAATAAAATATAAAATACAAATTAAGAATTAGTGCAAAGACCAGTAGCACTGGCTTTTCCCTGACCAAAGTCTCCTAAACCATGCCATAATCTGGAGCACATTGCCTCTATAAAGGCAGTTTGGGGTAACATAAATACAACCATATTTAACGTTTGCTTTACCCCACGCTGAAAACATCAGTTTAGCTTTAGATCCTATCCAAGCTCCTGTTGTCAATGTGATACCTCCTGAACCTGGCATTTGTCCCAACAGTGCCCATCTGTGCTCTAAGGAATCACCANTGCATCCATAAAGGCAGTTTTGGATAACATAAATACCACCATATTTAACATTGCTTTACCCTATGCTGAAAACACCAGTTTAGCTATCCAAGCTCCTGTTGTTAATGTGATACCTCCTGAACCTGGCATTTGTCCCAACAGTGCCCATCTGTGCTCTAAGGAATCACCAACTTTGCTGTCCTGAGTACAGGGCTGTCCACGCTCTTTCGTACAACTTCTCTGCTATTTGCTAGATTCTTCTCCCCGTGGTTCAGGACACAAGGAAGCAACTCATAATGACCTCAGGGTGGGGGAAAGCAAACCCCACTGTCCCTGCCCGTGACAACCTGTTGATGCTCTTTGCATGGGAACAGGAGCAGCCCTTAATTTTGTTGAGAGCTGCACAAGTGACCAAGACCTGGGCAATTCCCTCTGCTCCACCACAAGGATTAGCCCAGCTCCATCAAATCTCTGCCAGGGTCCTTNAGGAATCACTGATCTTGCTGTCATCAGTACAGGGCTGTCCACCCTCTTTCATACAACTTCTCTGCTATTTGCTATATTATCTTCTCCCCATGGTTCAGGACACACCTCAGTGCAGGGGAAAGCAAACCTCACTGTCCCTGCCCGTGACCTGTCGATGCTCTTTGCATGGGAACAGGAGCAGCCCTTAATTTTGTTGAGAGCTGCACAAGTGACCAAGACCTGGGCAATTCCCTCTGCTCCACCACCAGGATTAGCCCAGCTCCATCAAATCTCTGCCAGGGTCCTTCTCCCTTCTGGTTCATCAGGTCAGTCCCATCACCCTCCGCATCTTCCTGAGGGCTCTCCTTTTGCTCAGGTCACCACAGAAATACCCCGTATCTCTTCCAGCCTCGGTGCAGCCTTCTGCAGTTGGTTTTTCTTCCACCTTAGTCTGCAAGACGGATGTGTGCTCCAAAGTAGAGCTATATTTCAGGTATGTTTGTGGGGAGACTGAATTACCGTTACTTCTAGTTCAAGAGTTTGGAGGCTCGCTGCAGTATTTATAGCCCCATTTCATGAAGAAATGTACGGATGGTCCTGAAGAGACAGTCCTTTTCCTGAGCAAGTTATAGCTGAAGTAGCCAAAGAAAGACACAGAAAATTTATTGCAGCTACTCAACAACAGAACAAGAGGAAATGCCAGCCCCTAGATTAGGGTTCTGCCCAAGTAGTTTTGCCATCTCTGCCTTTTAATTTTAAAGGGAATTTATCTTCCCCTGTAGCTACATTCTGTTAAAGCAGACTTTATGATCCATAGCAACAACAGTAGCAAAATATCACAATTAATCATAGTTACCTGCCAAAGTTTCCACTGAGTTCAAGTATTTAAGTCACAATTAGCAGACACAATATTTCAGTATATCAATTTACACAAAATACTGAAACACTGAGCCAAATTTGATTTATGACATTGGCAGAAATGCAACCAGCCCATTATTGTACAGCTGTACTCTCCATAATTTATCTGCAGTCACCATCAAATACCGCTGTGCTCACCAAGCCACGAAGGAAAGGACTGTAAGTGGTCTTTCAATTTGCAGCAATAATGGTTCAAACTTAGTTTCTCAAGCAAATTTCATTGTCCTGCTTCATACATATACATCCGGCAGAGCTCCTGAATGAGAGAAAAAAAGAAAAGTAATAGGATCCAGTAGTACAGATCAGCCAAAATGATATTCAGTTCCCAAAGATCCTGCCAAACAAGAGCAACCAGTTCCAAAGAGAGCAGGGAAGGGCTCACTGCTTCCTCCAGGGACAGTGCTTGGCTATTTCCACCACGCTGTGCTGGTGGAGCAAACAGTCGCTAGACACCAGAAAGAGTGAAAAAAAATACATTTAAATGTTGGAGAATGTTCTTCTGCCATTTGCCTCTCACTTGGCCAGGTGAACACAGCAGTTCAGACAGGAGCTCATACAGGTCATGCTGGGTTCTATCCAGCACTACAACTCAAGTCCTCAGAAAAGAAATAATAAAAATAATAAAAACGATGTCAACACGTCCATCGTTAGCCCACAGTAACACTGGGCATTTCCAGCCTACTGGAATTTCAGGAAAAAACTACTGGAATTTCACCTATAATTGCATCCATAGACGCAGGGCTATGGTCAGACTATTCTCATCAAATAGTATCTCTGAAAAAGAAGGATTTTGCCTTTTCCCTGAAAAAAGAAATTCAAATCATCTGGACGCTGTTCAATATTTTATTCATAAGTTTATTTTGTCAAAAGAGTTATTGGCTTGTTACTGGGTTTGTCATTTATCAGAAACTCATTTTCTTTCTTGGTAAATACTTTCAAAGAAGAAACGGATCCAAGCTGGAACTGCGCAGACTGCCCAGTTTCCAAAGGAGCAGAACGGTTTAAAGAAAAGGGAGAAAAACAAAGAGGAAAAACAAAGAGATAAAGACAAATAGAACAAAAAGCAAAAGCATGCAGAAGTAATTCATTGTCTAGTATTCACTGATGAATAATAAGATAGAAGGAGAAGGAGGAAAATTAACACATCAAAAACTGCCACCAAAAAAACTACATTAATAAGTCTTCCATTTTACTATGCAAAATAAATGGCTATTTTGCAGCAACTTTTTTTTTCAGGTTTTCTAGCTCATGTTCTCTAACTCTACCATGTTCCACATGAAGTCTTAAAATGGCACCAAAAGATATCTTGTCTGAGGAAGACGATCCCTCGAGAGATTGAGCCAAAGACTTCCACACAGTTTGTCCCATGACATCTTGATGAAGGATTGGTGTTGATTCCACACGTGGTAAATTCATGCCTGGATTCCCCAGAGCATTCAGACACATCTGAGCAGCCCAGCAAGACTACAGCGCTGGAGACAAACAAGTTACATCTAATAGCACACAGCTGTATTGCCCAGAGCAAATTCTGTGAATGGAACTTCTCTTCATCTTCCCATCACCATGTGCATCCACAAGCTCCAAGTCGGAAGCAATTCCTACCTGCTTCCCTGGGCATGAGGGCTGAGCAAGGCCAGGGACAAGAAGCAAGGCCAAATTTCCTGGTTCCCTCTTCTCTTCGCTCCCCTACACCTTGGTTGATGTTACAAGGAGGCAGCACGCTGCTCTCTGGCCTCATGTGCCCACCCCAGCATGCCAATCGCTACCAGGATGCTCCATATATCACCCATGGGAATGACAAAGAGCAGAAATAGAAGAGAGAGCCAATCTGCTCACCTTGCCGCATGGGGCAGTGCTGCAGACGTGCGTCTGCCGTGTGATCCCGCACCAGTGGTCTTGTACACTGGGAGAGAAGATTTCTGGAGCCTCTGCCCAGGACTGTCTCATATCCACCAGTATCCCCTGAGCTGCACAATTCCCTGCTGGGCAGGAGCCATCTGGGCTGTGACATCTTCACAGCACTGATAGGATGTCTCGGAGTTCCCAACACAACGGATGCCTTGTCCAAGTCTCTACGTGAGCCTAAAATGTCCTACTTTCCCCACTTGTCTGGCTCTCAAAGTCTTGTAACCAGGTTGCACAGAGCCTATTTCTGACTTGGCAAATGCATCCTGTTCCCCACAGTGGACTTTTTAACTGATGGTGCTTAGGATGATTTATGGCTTTCAAAGAGCTAGTCAAACCACATCACTGGGTTATTTTTGTATTATTATTCATGAAGCCCATTCAAAGCTCAATTCAAAGGGCGTTTGTAAGCAGTTGGTGAAGAACTGGAAGCCCTACTGTAATAAATGAGTCATTTCTCAGTGGAAAATGAAAAACTTACCATGTCAGCAAAATGACTGCACATGGTGGAGCATTTAAAGAGATGAAATTGGATTAAGCGAATGGAAGTGAAAGGAAATCTTAAAAGAGAGAGAGAGGGCAAAATATATGGGTGGAAAGAGCCTCAAAATGGAATTATATAAGGAATTGTTCTTATGAATAAGTGATAATTACCTGGATTATAAAGCTACTTTTGTACTCAGATATCACCTCCCTTCTCACCGAGTCAGTTTCTGAGACTGAATAATCAGGTGTGGAAGGCAAGGCGGTCTAGGGGGTCTCAACAGAAAAAAGCTCTTGTAGAGGTGATGATCTATGTGTAGGGAGAACTTAACATACTTTCTTAACATACTTTCTAGAAATTACTTGGCCTACAGCAACTGGGCCGCATGACAGATGGGCAGCTTTCATTTGGAAATATGCTCCTTCTTTCTATTTCCAGGCCAGAGAAGCCACTGAGATTTTGTTGACCTCAAAAGAATTAATTCCTGCCTTTAATTCACGGAGTTCTCCTCTCCACGAATACCTCACGGCTGGGGTTTCTACAAGTAGTTGTGTTTTTGGTCAGAGGCATTTACTTTCATCACTTTAAAATATGTTTCATAGAATCATAGAATGCCTAAGGTTGGAAGGGACCTCTAGAGGTCATCTAGTCCAACCCCCCCTGCACACGCAGGGCCACCTAGAGCACGTGGCACAGGGCTGCATCCAAGCGGGTCTTGAAGATCTCCAGAGAAGGAGACTCCACAACCTCTCTGGGCAGCCTGTTCCAGTGCTCTGTCACCCTCACCGTCAAGAAGTTCTTCCTTAAGTTCCCGTGGAACTTTTTATGCTTCAATTTGTGGTCATTTCCTCTGGTTCTGTCAGTGACCACCAGTGAAAAGAGGCCAGCCCCATCCTCCTCACTGCCTCCCTTGAGGCACTTATAGACACAGATCAGATCCCCTCTCAGCCTTCTCTTCTCCAGGCTGAACAGGCCCAGCTCCCTCAGCCTCTCCTCATAGGGCAGATGTTCTAGGCCCCTGATCATCCTCGTGGCCCTGTGCTGGACTCTCTCCAGCAGCTCCACATCCCTCTTGTACTGGGGGGCCCAGAACTCAACACAGTGCTCCAGATGTGGCCTCACCAGGGCTGAGTAGAGGGGCAGGATCCCCTCCCTCGACCTGCTGGAGATGCTCCTCTTAATGTATCCCAGGATCCCATTGGCCTTCTTGGCCACGAGGGCACACTGCTGCCTCATGGTCAACCTGTCGTCCACCATGACGCCCAGGTCCTTCTCTGCAGAGCTGCTCTCCAGCAGGTCGGTCCCCAGCCTGTACTGGTGTCTGGGGTTGTTTCTCCCCAGGTGCAGGACCCTGCACTTGGCCTTGTTGAATTTCATGAGGTTTTTGACTGCCCAGTTGTCTAGTCTGTCCAGGTCCCTCTGGATGGCAGCACAGCCCTCTGGAGTATCCGCTCCGTTTCATTAGAAGGTTCCTTGTTCTCATATTACACAGAAAATCTGAGTGATGAATTGATCCTTTACAGCATCATCTTGTATTCATTTCTTTCAATAAAAGCTTTTCAGTGGTGCTAATTTTTCTCATTTCACTTCTGTGAGCTCTTTCCTTTGCTGTTCTGTGTATTCCTCAACAAGGTGATCAGAGTTAGACTGGTTTCAAGGTACAAGTGAGAAATCTACACAGTGCTCACTTGAGATTTGCCAATCTCTCCTTAATATTATGGACCATTTTGGTTGCTTCATGGACCTTTGTTGTGTACTAAGCAGACGGTTTTCACAGCTGCCAAAAATGTTGACAAAAGTTTTTCCATTGTTGTTTCTTTAAAGCCCTTCATTGTCTGTGAGCAGCTGAAATGGCTCTTTCCATGATGGACAGCCCAATGGATCGGCATCTGGTTCCGTGAGTGCAACATTTTGAATTTAACATCTCAGCTCTCCTGCAATGACCATGGATGTAATCACCCACAATCACCTGAAAGGGGCACTTCCCCCATTCTACTCGTCAATCTAGTGCAGGGACAACCAGGAACATATCAAAGGAGGAGAAAAAGGAAGGGTAAAGGCAAAAGAGATAACCAGAAAGAAAGAGAATGAACTTGTCACTGTTGATGTCTCTGTCTCACCGCCTCTCTTTTTAGCTTTGGGAATCATAAATATGGCCCAAAATAGGCTGTTTACAGAAAAGAAAATACTTATTTTGCCTCAGCAAAGATCATGACATGGGTCCCTGGAAGATCAAATACAAGACGGAAGGACCAAACTGGACGGCTGAACTATGTTTCATACAACTTTCACACATACATCACACTACTTAGGCTCTTGGCCCTCCTCTCTCATTTTCCTTTGTAGGAAAAACATCATTTTTTTCTTTTTATTTTTAGTTGCTGCAGTCTGTAACCAGCTCTCCCGGTATCACTGCCACTTGAGAAGCTCTTTTCCTTCCTTTCCCATCAGTGTTAGTGATCTCCAAACAGCTTGGATTAATGGTTCAAATACTTGCTGTCCTAAACCAAAGTCTTTTGGCCTCCTTGGAGACAACCCATTCTCCATCCTTCCAACCACCCTCGCTGACATTTTCTACATATATTCCATTTTAAAGTCACCTCCTGCTGAACCTGAGCTAGATCCTTCAGTCAGGATATGGACTCGCCATACTCTTCTCCTGGGAATACAGCTTGGGAACAGGAATGTCCTCTTTACGGCTGCATTATCAAGCAAAGGAACGTCATTTTCATTCAGACAGTGAAGACTTATCATTATAACATGGGTATGATTTAAACAATTGTTAGCAGCATCCATTTGCTGCATGAGTTTTTTAAGGCTGACATATGGGTAAGTTCTCTTGCTTCCCACCTAGGTGCCCAGGTCAATTATTCAAAGATTTATTCAAAAACATAGGCAGAGCTCACAGGCAATGAAAAGAACTTAAAACCCTAAAACTACCAGAGCTTTAACAAAGCTGGATTGCCTGGTAGATTGCTGAACTGGCTGCAGTTATAAAAGACAGGCAAACCAAGGAATACACCTAGTTCTGGACCAGTCTAGCTGTGGATCTGATCCCCCAAACCACAAGTAGCATCAATTTAATGTCAATAACATCACTGTTCTTTGGTCCCTCTTTGAATAGCTTCCTTTATGAAGCACTGCAGTGTATGAAAACTACAGGGAAAGTGACAAACTTTTTAATCCCTCACTTATATCTTCCTGAATTGTGCCGCCAACAGAACAAAAGGAAGCCAAGAGATCCACTGGGCCTGTTTTTTCAAGTGTCACCTTCAGAGAGGATGGGTAAAACTGATCCTGAAACAGAAGCACAACTTTCATATTAATGGTGATAGGCAAGAGCAGTATAATTTTTCTTTTTTCTTTACTTTTGACAGCTTGAAGATGAGTTGCTCCACTTCTAAACCAGGGAAGGAAAGAACAATCAGGCTCTACAAACAGGCAATTCAAGTGTCCATATGGACAAATAGCTTAAATTACGCAAATCTACTGGGGGTGCTGCAGAATCAGGCTGCGAAGAGGAAGCTGAAGGGTAGGATTATAGTGAAGTCGTAGAACAGAAAAGAACAGCTATGCTTTAGAATAACAACTTTCTGAAGCCGATGCTGCTGCCGATGGGTTTGCTGCAGTGACCTTGTAGCTAACCCTGCTCTGAGCAGGAGATTGGGCTAGAGACCTTCCGAGGCCCCTTCCCAGACTGAATTATCCTGTGATCCGACGATACACAAGTCTCTCACCTCCTGTAATCCAAGTTTTGCACTAGAGCTTCCCTCTGATAAGGCACTGGCAGCTTTTGTCCAAGCCCTCTAAGAACAGTTCTCCACCTAACAAATCCAGGGCACTGTTTAGCATGGTTTGCAGGCTTGGTATAAAGCAAGCAGGGCATTAAGAAGGAGCCTTCAGTGACATATCAAAGCAAGCAAAATGGAAATGATTTCATTGATATGTGGACATTTAAAGCTGGAAAGAACCATCATGGCCACTGAGTTTGACTCCTGAATATATGGGCCACATAGAGGAGTATTTTAGCTACAGATCTGTAGCAAACAGCTCTTTGCAGTGACCATTTTGCTCAGAAATGCACACAAACACCTTCAAAAGTTGAGATACTTTAAAGGCTTAACTCCTTAAGAGAATGTCAGCATAGGAATGAAGAACTGGAATCCTTTCACAGATCTGGGTGTTTACTTATTAGCCATAATAGGAAGAAGCAGGTTCCAACCGAGAATTAGGACCTCAGAGAAAAATATTTTCCTCCTCCAACCATCGCTGCTCTCTCCACTTGGCTCGCCACCCGAGCCCTGAGCTAAGCCTGGCTCTGGAGCTGATGTAGTCCCAGTTCTGCACTAACCCCTGGGTGAAATACATTTCCCTACAGCCCACCCTGAACTTCCCAAGTCACAAGCTGTAACAGTGACAACATCTCACACAACCAAGAGGGAACTTGGCTCTGTCATCTTTGTCATTGCCCTTCAGGTTGATGTAGGCTGCTCTTAGATCTCTGCTTTCCCAGACTAAACAAGCCCAGCTCCCTTCAAAATTCTGTTGCAGGAAGGATCCTAGCAATAGAACTGCATGCACGACAGTGGAATGTTGTTTGAATCCCCATCTGACCCTTATAAACTCACTGGTATCAATGAACACAGCCAGCCCGAATTCTGTCAGGTTAAATACAAGTAGGAGAAGAGGTTTCCAATCTGCAGTGCTGGACAGGTTAGACTTCCCCTGCCGGAGATCTCCACTCTCCTCTAGCCAGACCACTTGGAAACTACTTCTTGCCATCGGATAATCTCCCAGACCTGACATGGGTGACTCGCATCTGTCGAAGAGGTCTGGTGAGGAAGTAACTTTTCTGTTTCTTCCATATTCAGGACCTTTCTGGGGATTCCTCCTGGGTTGCTTAATGTTATAACCCTCAAAGACTAGAAAAGGCTGTGGGGGGCATCCCCAAAAAAAATCGCCTTCTCACTTATGTTTGCCTCAGGAACCGTTCTGAAAGGACTTTGTGACTTCAGCCACCTCCAGAGCAGGCGTCATTCCCCAGGTTCCAGTTTCTGTGCTTGGAGGTTGAAGGCAAGTCATATTTTCAAGCTTTTCCCACAGACCCGGAGGAAGGAAATACTAAATTTCCATTCCTAATAGAGATATAGGTGTTAAAATAACGTGGCATTTTCACAGGAACACCCGACTCCTGGGGCACCTAAGGAATAGAGTTGGATGACAAATACACAACAAGATCTTTAGAGACGGCAATCTGCTTTTGGTCTAAACTTAAAGGTGACTTCCTTTAACCCTTATATTTGAAAAAGAAATTAAGGAAAACCTGGTTATTACAACCATCCACTGAAAAAAAAACAGTTTCAAGCAGTAAATCCCAGCACACAGACTCTAACAACAGAAAAACAACCTATCCGGGAGAGCACGTTCTCCCCATACTGCTAATATTATTCACACACCAAATCAGAACTGACAATGCAATCTTTTCAGCTGAGTTGTTCTCATTCTTCTTTCATTCTCATGATGAAATAATTCCTCTTTTTAACAACTTCCACGCATTGTAGTGCTGTTCTATTGAAGGGATGTTGTAGATTTCCATGAAGATGTTGTGTATTATTTTTTTAAAGCGGTAAATACACAGGATGGTAATGAATAGGAGATGTATTAAAATTTGTTTTGAAAAAAGAAAAGGAAATGTTTTTAACTGTATAGACCATTGCAACAACTATTGATTGCATTTTCTGCACAACAATGCGGGTGAGGGCTGATTTCAGACAGTAACCAATCTTAAATATCTAAGCAGATCTAATATAGTTGCCACTCCATGACACAACGATGTATATTTCTGTGGCAATCTAGAAAGCAATTTGCAAGGAACAACACTGCATTCTTCAGGTATCAGCCCATGAAGTTGTTAACGGAGGGGCTCCAGTGCTGCCTATCAGATGTAGCCAGCAGAACTGGAAAACTTCTTTGGCTGGGAGGAAAACAGGGGGGAATCTCCAATTTATGAGTACATGGACTTTGCAGCAAGTCTGTTGTTATCAGTTTTATTTTACCCATAAAGTGATGGTAAGGAAGTCTCCGTAAGTGCCGCCGTGGTTACCAAACCTCCCCCTTGGCTGCCTGACAAGTTCAGATCAAGTCTTGCTGTGTAAACCCTGGTGCTGCTGCTGCAGCAGGAGGCACCAGGATGCCGGGCAGGGAGAGAGCTGATGTACAAACCTGCAGCCTCCCGGTTAACGAGAGCAGCAGGGACAGGGCAGTGACACTGCAGTGTCCCCTCGTCGCTGCAATGCCGTGATTTAAGTACCGAGGTAGGAAGAACATCTGTGTTCATGGGCTAAGGTAAGAGAAGAAGGGGAAAAAAGCAACACTCACCGCGCATCAGAGCCTTGGAGACGAGCTGAGCACGTTTTCTTTAGTTGACTGGTTCTTGTTTATTTTTGAAGGCTGCTGCCATAAAATTGACAATGCAATTACAATTCCCAGCCTGAAAGAATGCTTTTTAATTATACTGTTTCCCATCATTACTACAGTCAGCGCAAGAAAGAATGGATAAAAGCTGTAGCTTTTGGTTTCCTGTACGAGAATCAGACCTTGGTATTCTCATATCATTTATAAAAGACATTAAGTAAACTATTAACAGTGTTTTTGCAACAGAAAGGGGGTTTACCACGACCAGGAAAAATTGAAAAATACAGATTTGCTGTTGTGTTCCAGGGCATCAGGAATGAGGACAACATAATAGCATCTAATGGGTATAATCTGCAGAAACTTGAAATGAGGAAGGAAACTCGGGTGACTTGAAACTGCAGGAGGTCTGGCTTGGTTTCTCAACTGGCAGAAACTTCCAGCACGACGTTGGGTCATGGGGAAGACGAGCCCAGCTCCAGATAGAGTGAAAATGATTGTACGGTAACAGGGTGGAAGATGCTTCCTTCCAAGGAGTCCGATTTCCTCCTATTTCTCACTAGGGAGTCTCTAGGGAGCAGCTAGTGACTTTTATTACCCACTGGTTGGGTTTTGCTTTTTAAATGGAAAAAAAAACCCTCAGGCCTGGCAATGCTGTTCTTACCTTCCCAATAACCCTGCACGTTCTCCCCCTCCAGCCTTGCCCTATAATTGAATGAAGAAACAAAGACTGACTTGCTAAACTCTTGAAGAAACTACTTAAGACATCTCTTGTCCACTTCAAAATGGAGATAAATGTTTCTCTACGTCAATGCTTGGCAGCTATCATCAGTCACCGGTCCCATCTGAGTGCCCAAGCCACACAGATCACACAAGTTTACCCAGACCAGCCTGAAAAAACAAGCAGGGAGGAAATGCAGCTTTGCTCCCTCTCTCCGGCTAACCTAAAAGAATATGATTGCAAATCAATATAACATCCAGAAAGAATAAAGATGTGTTGTTCTTACTCTGAACTTTAATTTCCCCCACGTGCTTTCAGCCTCTGAGCTCAGAATGGGAACCAAAACCATGTTTTAGGGTCAAAATCTGCCACCTAGAGAACAAAACCACAAACAAAAAGGAGGTTTGTGGATCTTTTTAGAAGCCATTATCTCAAAACGTTACAGATGTGCCAAAACCTATAAATTTACTGTGCTATCTTCTACAGCAACACAACAGGTTTTAAGAGACCGTTAATTATGTATCTGCACAGCACAGACCTCGTTATAGGCCGCTGCATCAATCCTCGGCACAGCGGCTGCTGCGTGCGGCTCAGAGATTGCAGGAGGGGGAATGTTTTCCCCCTCCCAGTGCTGTGAATTCATGTGGTTTGTGCAAGCACAGATTGATCTGTCTGCTTTTTTGAGGTTGCACGACTGCTGTGGAAAGCAGACGGTTTTTACCATGCACTTTGAATGCTCCAAGTGTTGGCATAGCACCTGGGGCCGAGAAGTCTGGGACTATGTGCCCAAAAAGTTGGCCAGCACTTCACTTTTCTGGTCCAATGCGGTCTGTCACAGGCCCAACTGGCCACTGCCAGGGGATCTGATCACTAGAGCTGCAGGGTCTGAGCAGGGGCCACTCGTCCCCTCAGGCTGAAGGACAAGGTGACGTCTCAGGTACTTTCAGACTCCTCAATTAGCACCCTCCTGCCAGTGTAACTTCTGATCCATTTGTTACCCAGAAGGCCTATTAGCGACTGCTCCTCTCTTCACCTCAAAGCTTTAAATCTATTGTTATATGTCCGAGGAATTAAGTTGCATCTTCAATTTCACCAAAGCACCTTGGTAGGGCAGCTGTCCAGCTTTAATTAGATCTCTGCTGGGGCCGGCAGGGATTTCAGTCCAACACGAAGGGATAAAGGCGCCAGGAGGATGAAGAATTGCACGTTCATAAAGAATGTGACAGCTCAAAACTATCAGGAACCTCAGAAACCGCCACACTTGCTATGGAGAGATCCACCACTTTCTGAATAACCATATACAATTTTAAGAGCAGCCTGATAGCCGAACAGAGCGTTTTCCATCTTTCAGCAGCTTCCCCTTCACAAAGCAGCACATAAATATTAACAGACAAATTGGTATTGATGTTTCCTTTGGCTTTCAATAGCACATTTCAGCAAAGGGAATCTCAGAAATTGTCTTGCTAGGAGTTAGGGTCAGATTGTCTCTTCAAGCACAGAGATACGGAGAATAACTTACCATTGTCCTCCCCCAAAATATTACAGAGCAAAAGTAATCCTGGAAAGTAGTATAACCACAGAGGGAAAATTAGGCACTAATACACTCAAAAAGCATCAACACAAGGGACAAGGGCTATCCAGTACTATTATAAGATAAGTGGGAGAAAAAGCCTAGTAAGAGAGAGCAAGCTGCATTTGCTACTCTTTAACCCACAAAAATCAGCGCTACGCTGAAATTTTCTGAACAAAAGAGGCATCTATAAAGGGGCACCCTATAAAGATACAAGCAATTTTTGAACCAAAAATATTGCCAAGTCTACCTTGAAAAAACTTCTGGACCTTCAGAAAAGGTCCAGAAATATCAGGGAAATATCAAGCAGTAACATTAGCAAAGTTGGGGGATGGAGGGAGAAAAATGAGATCAATTTTCCAGATCACATTATTAAAAATATTTATTCACAAGCCTATATGATATTGAATGGATGCAAATATATTTTCCAAAGCGACATTTTCATCCATAATATGAAGGTTGTGATATTTGCCAAGGGTCCTTTTTCAGGCAGCAACAAAAAGCTGCAAAACTGAAGCCTTCCTATCAGGCAGGGAGAAGCCGAGCGAGGGCGGCACAGAGTGAGGCAGGAGCCTGGAGCAGGACCAGGCACCGCTACAGGGGAGCACCGGGCAGCTGGTGCAAAAACTGGAATCACCATCGTGTTTCTAAACCTGGGCTCATACTTCCAGACACGAGGGAGCGTTTTCCCAAGGACACCAATCACTGTGTTGCAGTTATCTTCTAATAGAGCCAGTGCCTTCAGAAGGGCTTCCATTGAATGAGCTGAGCAGCAGTTCACAGCACTTGAGCTGTCCTGGCAGGTCGACTACTACAACACTGGTGAAACGGGGGCAGTTCATCAACGAGCTCTCCCCAAAAGACATGTTATAAANTTAAACCTGAGCTCAGACTACCAGACACAAGGGAGCATTTTCCCCAAAGGACACCAGGCACTGTGTTGCAGTTACCTTCTAATAGAGTCGGTGCCTTCACAAGGGCTTCCACGGAACGAGCTGAGCAGCAGCTCACGGCACTTGAGCTGTCCTGGCAGGTCAACTACTACAACACTGGTGAAACGAGGGCAGTTCATCAATGAGCTCTCCCCAAAAGACATGTTATAAAAGAAACCCACCATCACGATGAGTTGTCTTGATTAGCAAGCTCATTAAAAGAACTATAATATTCTGCCATACCCTGCTGCAGAATCAGGCTCTTAAGCAGACTAAGACTTTTTAGCCTTGGTGCTTCTCTAAAGGCCATGTTTGGTCTTTTTTTTCTCCTTCAGCTTAAACCACACTCCTCTTGAAAGCTGTACAGATCTAATAAGAAATTCCTGTGAGCTGTCATAGGCCTTATCAAACAATTTATCACCCAATCCATCTTTTAAGCACCTAGTGCCACGGCATCAGGTCTTGGTAAATCACACTAAGGTGAATAATACAGTATCTGGTCTCTGTCCTCAAGCCTATAGCCTCTGACTAATGCCTTGCTGTAAATGAAGCATATTAATATATCTTCAGTGCAGCACAGATATGACCTGTCCTTTTATGCATTTCTTTAGGGCTTAGACCTGGGAACTGTAAATGTCACCATCAAGATACTTCATTGCTTGCAAGACGCTCATTGCTTGCAAATAGGAAGATAAAAAGGGAAAAGCGTTTGAGCAAGAAAACTATGAACACTTTTAAACAAATAACAACACAAGTCTTTGTAAGAGCACCTTTATGGAACACAAAGTTTGCTTTAGACAAGTGCCAGGCTACATGAATTTAAGTCCTCTGTATAAAGAAAGCAATCTAGGGCTTAGCCTAGCCTGATACTTCTAGAACTCATTTATTACAGGCACTGCATTTGGGCTACTTCAGAGTAAAACAGGGCTTTCCACTATGGATTTTGGAGTGATTAACAAGAAAGACACATTATTACATTCTTTCCTGAGAATAACTGTTCTCCTCCATTATGTATCAAATGTTTTTAGGACTTCAGAACACACAGACAACACGGTGCTAGTTACGGTTAAACAGGAAATTCATGTAAGCAAAAGCCCAAATCCTTTTCACAGTTACAGATCATTTTGAATATACTCTTACATGGGAAATTTGACTCAGATTTATGAACATAAATTCCATCTCTTCACAGAATGCCTTGCCTGTGCAGGTGAGCATGGCCCATCAGCCTTCAAAACAAAGTCTGGACTTGAGGCATATCCAGCTCTGAATTACCAAGCAATCCCTTCAGATCCAACAGCTTTGGTTTAATGGACGGAAACTTTGGCCTATCGTTTAAACAAATGTACTTGCCAACAATGAACAAGTAAGACTTTATTTTTTAAAGTAAAGCAAAGTGTGATATGTGCATAAAGTCCGTGCCTTGCCCCTTACAAGCATCTCTGGAAGTGACTTTACAAATGGGCAGTGCTTAAGTTACAAAAGATTCAAACCTTCAAGGTCGACTGATTTTCTTTATGATGACTGAAGAAATGGCTCTGCTTCAGGAATTCAGAAGATGAATCAGGTTTAGTAGTGGATTTACTAGTTTGCTGCAATTTACAATCGGGTGATCATGTCTGAACCAAGGAGACATCGAGACAGGTTTAGCCAAAAGGTTTATGGCTTCAAAGTCAAATTCAAAGACCAGTGTCAGTCATTTGGGCAACTGAAGACTAGCAGACAAAGATAAGCGGAGGCCAGGTGCTTCACTGGTATTTTGGAGACAGTCTCCCACAGTGTCTTCTCCTACAGCAATTTCCTCTTCTCGAACTCCTGCAATAGCACACACACATCCCAAATGGAAGAACATGATACACTGCTATTACTGGTATGTTTTAGATTACATTGTATTTGTTAGGAACTCCTGACTTTAGAAAATAAAAACTGGAATTAAAATTTAAAACAAGAAAACCACAGTGTGTGGGAGCTGGAGAGAAAGCAGGACAAGTATTTTCTAATCTTTAATAAGCAAACTGGCTGTGAAGAACCAGCAGCACTATACTGCAATCACTGCACTGCATCCAGACTACAGTGCTGTCAAGTGTTTATCCTAACAGGCTTGAAAAACACTAATTATGCAGAAGCATTCAAGCTAGGGAAGCAATGGCATCATTAGCATCTCCATTTTAGTACAGGAAAAAACATAGAGAAAAGTCCCTCATGCAATGACCTGTGAAGATACCATATTATACAGGCACCACAAGAAAAAAAAAAAAAAAGAAAATGATTTGCACAGTTGCATTTCTTCTAGCTATGAATATTTTTTTGAGAAGAATGCAGAAATATAAAAAAATCCTGCTCCACACAGAAGCTTACTCGCTGCGTGCATTCAGCTGTGATTCTGAATTAGTACTTAAAAGAGATATATCTACACGCCTAAGCTTTACCCTCAATACCCTCAAATATCCTACTTGAAAAGTGTTTTCTCATTTAAAATTAATTCAGGTTCTTTGCTTCCCCTGATAGCATCCAGAAAACACAATTCAAGAGCTGATACCTTTGAGTGCAAAATGTCAGCACTTTCACTTTGTTCTTTGCTCACGTTCTTATAAAGGCAATATTACATACCATTACTCATGCATATCATCTAATACCAGCAGTGATAACTGCAGCTTGTTCAGTTGATAGAGCTCTTGCATTTAGCTATGTTAAAAGTCACAGGATACTTGGGTGAAATACATATTCCCAACCCTTCTTCCCTCAAAAAAGTATCTTCTGTCTTACTCTGGATACAAAACCATAGTTTCCAAGTAACTAACCTTGTATATGGTGCTTCCTAGCTGAGCAGGAGACATGCTGACCACAACACCAGCGCTCTGAAGAGCAGCTATCTTCTCTTTGGCTCCACCTTTGCCCCCAGCAATGATTGCTCCAGCATGACCCATCCGCCTGCCCGGAGGAGCAGTCAGCCCAGCTATGAAGGACACGACTGGCTTCGCATTCGGACCCTGCACAGAAAGTAAAAATACTGTGGTACATGTGGGAGGGTGAGAAGAAAAGCAATTCTAGCTGGTTGATTCTTTTTTAAAAAATATTGACTACTCAGCATAAGATAGGAGACAACTAGAAACCTAAAGCATGGTGGGACCACTAGCTTGGGTGGAATACTACTTCACAGTATAAACCATGCGTTTTAAGATATCTCTCTACAAAACAGCCCCATGTATTAGAAGACAAATAATAAAAGAAATACCCACATCATATCACCACTGTGTTCAGTACAAACGTCATTACAAGACTAAGATGACTAAATGTCAGAACATTTCAGTTAAATTTAACCTCGTTAAAGCTCATCCTAAATTCAGTTCTTTCTCTAGAATAACAGTAAGATTGTTTGCTTTTGCGTAAATATAGATTAGAGACTAAATCACATTTTCCTTGACATAGCAAGGCAGCTAATCACCAAGGTGTCAGGAAACAGAAAGTGGGCTCTAAGACTTACAGAATTATTTTCTTTCAAGAATGCTGCTGCATCTTCTTCAGCATTTCCTCCAATTTCTCCAATCAATATGATCCCCTCAGTATGAGGATCCTTCAGGAAAACATCAAGGCAGTCAATAAAATTAGTTCCATTGAAGGGATCTCCTCCAATTCCTGAAAAAAATGAAAAACCCACAAAAATGATAAAACAAATTAGTGATATTCCATTTAAGACTCTCAACATATATTTCAGCATGAAGGATACTCTCAAAGGCCAGCAAGAGGGAAAACTCTGAATGCTTCTCCCCAAGTACAGAGTGCAAGTTCCTGCTCCAAACATCTCCCTCATAAGTTACAGAAGGCTCTGACATCAAAGCTTAATGTTTGCAAGATCCCACCTCTCAGACCATATGTTAGATCTTTTACAGACCTTCTCAAAAAGAGCCAAGGCCTCAGCCCTAAAAATTTCCTGTTAGAAATAGCTCAGTAAGAACAGCATATTCCTTCACAGAATATTAAACTTCTTAAACAACTTTTTTTTCCCATACTGACTTCATGTTTGTTGACAACGTTCCATCAAAGCCTTTTTTTTCTTAAGATTTTTATTAATTTGACATGGAAAGAGTAACAGAAGGCTTACATTCTTCAGGTTATATGTTTCACAGCACATAGGGATCTCGGGTCTTAACAGATTAAGACGACAGTCAGCACTTTCTAGACTTTTAAGAAGGAATTAATTTAGATTTCTTCTAAACAAAAGGCAGATCAGTCCAGGTATAACAGGCTACTTCTGCAGAAACCTACCGACACAGAAAGACTGCCCTAATCCAACTTGCGTTGTCTGATGAACAGCTTCGTATGTCAGGGTGCCAGATCTTGACACGATACCTTTGAGGAAGAAAGAAAGAGTAGTTTGACACTAATACAGCTAAGTGCATGACTAGAGACAGCTGTTCTTATACTCAGGAAAAAACACCTTAATAAGCTAAATGCAAGCTGCCAGGTTTTCCAGTTATCCTTGTAAAAAAGGTGAGAACTCTACATGAGATCTGTACTATTTTGGGGCTGGAATTTTTGACATTCAACTTTCAGTTGTTTACAGCTGCCCAGCAAGCTAGTGATGCTGGCTGAGAGGGCACTTCTCACATTATAGCTGTACCATAGAGACTACTGAAAACAAAAATGCTAGAAACATATTTCTCATCTTGTATGCAAGTAGCTGATACATTGTACTTGAAACATGGCAGCAGCTCAACATTTGCAAGAATTCTGTATTAATCACATCTGCAGTATGGCTGGGCACATGACAGAGATCCCAAAATGGAAACACACTACATGGACACGAGTAATCTTATTTATTGCTGCTGCCCATTGCTCTGTGATCAATATTTAAAGTTTACATCATACAGTATTATCAGAGGACACAACCTTTACCAGTCACTGTACTAGATTTCATACAAAGTAAATGATGCATTGAATAGTTTTAAATTAAGGAAAGAAAGCAACAAAGAGGCAGTGGTGGGAAGAGGCAGGGAAGAATATTGATATGTGTTTTCCCAAGTTACGTTTTCTGTCACTATTAGTGGAAGGCAGTTTCTTAGAAAAAAGACATTTCCACATTTACCTGTTTCAATCCATCTAACATGCAATGTAATTAATGCATTGCATGAACAAAGGAAAAAAGAAAACACATCATATTGCCTGACAGATGTAGTCCAAAGACTGTGGTTAATTTTACAGCATGCATCCCACAATTACCAGATGATGTCTGGATGCCTCACTGTAACAGAAAGCTGGGGAGCATTTCACTGAAGGTCATGGCCTGAAAGGAAGCTGGGAGGATGCTAAAGTTCATACTTTCACTTTGGGATTCTTGGGCCACCACCAAAAATGTTTCCAGCAGTAGTGGTGCAAGTAGATTCAAGATTTAAAATTTCTCTTGCACTTGATGTGCCTTGCATTTGGGTTCTAGTATATTGCACTTACAAAATATTTCTTTTAGACATTTCCAAGGTAGTTTTAACAGAATTTCGATTCAGAAGGGAGCTCAAGGCAATACCAGTTGATGGTGTCTTTTATAGTCATAGAGTACTGGCTTGATGTTATCTACAAAGGGTCTAATTGCAGTCATCTTTGACTTTTCAATTTCAGGTTTATAGGTTCTTTTGAAAGCTGTAGGTGTGACCTGAGTGCTAACATGTAGTCTAGCAGTCAGCAGGTACAGCTTAATCTCCAGTCAGAAGTGCCAAGTAGCAAAGACAGTTTCTCTTATTAGAAAAACAGCACTGAAGTCCCTAAGTTCTAGTGCACTGACCAGCTTTCTCCATAGCAAATTCACTTTGCAACCTTATCATTTTTTTCTGTTAAAGGAGTATTGTGTTTCAGTTAAACTGGGTATGCTGCTGAGAGAGACTGGCAGAGCACCTTGTCCACAGCAATGTTTCTGAAGTGCTACTTATTAAATCACATTTAGGAATATTTTTTTTTAGTTTCCATACTGCATTATTTTTAAAATAAAGAAGTTGTTCTTCCTATGGTTTAGAACAAGTAATCAAAAGAAGTCAGGACTCCAGGCTTATATGCAGCAGGGTGTGCAATTAACATCTGATCATGGATGTATCACTGCCTTTCTGATCCAATTCTCACTCTACAAGAAGCAGGTGTAATATCTGTCACTGTCTAAGATCAGTATAAATATCAGATCCCAATCCTTAGCACCCACGCTGTCAGAAGGATGAGCATTTGGGAACTTGGTACTCTCAAATTCCAAGATAAAAGAAGGATGCTCAAACAATAGTATCAAGGAAACCAAGTCCACCACCTCACCTGAGGGATCCTTCCCAATAGGTGTGGCTTCTACCATGGACATTCGGTGCCTGCTACAGCAGACAGACAGACTTTGGCCTTCAGGATTATAGTGGCTAAATTCACTTACAAACTGAAGGACAGATAAGCTGTTACATGGCTTATTAACTGCCTTCAGGGTAGAATGCAACCAGACTGCTGAATAAGAACAACAAGGTACAAAACTTGAGTTTTAGATGATGCGTAAGTATTCAAAAACTCACCAATCCTTCCTTTCTTGTGAATGTGACCCGGCATGATACCAATTTTACATTCTCCAGGCTAAAGAAAGAGCAGGAGAAGTCAGATGGAGCATTGAAACCACCCTAAGAATGGTTCAGCCTTGGCACAAATCCAGAAGTCACTTACATTGATGACTCCAGGGCAGTTTGGGCCCACTAGTCGAGTCTTATCCTGACGAAGCAGCCTATGTTTAACCCGAACCATGTCCTGCTGGGGGATTCCCTCAGTAATGCATACGACCAAGGGCATCTCCGCATCGATTGCTTCGTTGATCGCAGCAGCAGCAAACGGAGGGGGTACATATATAACCGTGGCAGAAGCACCAGTTTGTTCCTTGGCCTAAAACAGGCAATAACAAAAAGGTATCAAGCACTTAGCGGGGCCAAAGAGAACACGTGACAAATAGCACCCAAATACGTCCATCGTAGCCATAAACTAAGTAAACTGATATATGGTCACTTACAGACAAAGTAAATGTTGAGTCTTTAAAGATGGGAACACACAGTACAACTAGGGAACTGAGGACCTAACCACTCTCTAGAAGGGATTCCCTCCCAAACCATCCTTAGATAATAATTTGCTAAAATTTCATCATACATACTGGAATCAATCAGGAACTAGTTACATGCAAAACATGAGGCTATTGGGGGGTAAATTTGTCTTACTAAGTATCCAGACTCTGCAGACTACGAAGCAGCAGCTAAACTTCTTTACCTTCTTCATACATAACCACAATGAATGTTCACCATATTACAGAGCCTCTATTCTATTTCTTACATAGTGATATTCGTATTTCAAATATTTTTTTCTCAAGTATGAGCAGGGAAAAGAGAGTCCTTCTGCAGCATTAGTTCTTGGAATAAACTGTGTCAGCCCCTCTAGTCATTGCTGCAAATTACCTCCTTCACAGAATTAAAGACAGGTAGACCCAGATGAGTTTTGCCCCCTTTTCCTGGGGAAATTCCTCCAACTAGATTTGTGCCATAGTCCAGTGCCTGCTGGCTGTGAAAGGTGCCCTATGAGAGAAGATGAGCAGAAAAGTCAAAAGGCTCGCAACAGCCAATAAATCATATCAAAAGTTTGATCACATCTATAACTCTGAAGGCAATTTATAGCATTTAAATTTACAATGAAAGACATGACTTTACTGTAGATATGTAATCAGCTTTTTTGCAGAGTGCATCAACAAGTTTTAAATGGATTCAGAATGTGCTATGCCTTTTTCTTTTAAATAAGAGCACTCTGGCTGCACACTAAAGCATGACAGTCTGTTCTGTGTTGCTAACACATCTCCAGACATACAGGCATTTCATTTTCCACATCAGTTCTGGCAGATGACAAACATGATAACGAAGCAGAAGAAATTAGCATTCTCATCCACGACTGGTTGATACTTAGAGCAAGAGCAGTGTTATCTCCATGCAAATGAGTAAATGAGTGTGAGAAAATAATTAAATGTACTGAAATAAAAACAGAAATTAAAAATCTCGATCTTTTTCAAAGGGAATCTGCAACAGCAACATGTGCTTGCAGTGATAACAGCACTTCAGTGAACAAAACACTAAACAAGCTAAAAAGTCTGTTTACAGAATAATAACATGAACTTTACTAATAAACTGGAGATTCCAAATTGCTGCAGAAAATTAAAAATACAAAGAATAGGGAATTGCAGGTGGCAGCCTCTTGTTTAGAGGTGAAAGCTCAAATTAATTATTTACATCACTGAGCAAAACAAAAATACATTGAACAAAATACAAACGCTAACCAATAACACCAGTCAAACACACAGGCCTGAAAGGCAGCATCACTCATCTGCTTCCGTAACAAAGGGCTTTCATTGCCTTTTTATTCAGAGGCATTTGTGAAAAAGGTACATATAAAATTGAAAGTTTTTTGTAGCTTTAAAATAAAAATAATAAAATAAAACCACACATCTTTTACAAATAAATGCTTTTAATCATATACCATAAATAGGCTAAAGACCAAAAACAACAACAAAAAAACAGTAATCTAATGGAGATGATACGGAAACAAGTTTTCAGCTTGAGCACATACCTGCTTGCCTGTAAATCCCTGACAGACAACCTTTGTGCTTTTGTTAATATACAGATTTTTCCTCGATGACGCGTAGGAACAGTGTCGCATTCCACTCTGCTGCACTACAGGAAGAGAGAGACCAAACCATTAGAGGCACTAATCAATAAAGTTATAAAATGCCTTATGAAATAAGCACATGCATTTTCAGTCTTTCACTGATGTAGGGTTCTATATTTCCCAAAGCAGCTCTGAAATTTTTAAGTATTTGTGACTTGCTATTCTGAGATATTAAACAGTCTTAGTTCTCTTTGCTGGGAACCAACCTACGTATTTCTCAAAGAGGGTGCTAGATATCATGACTATTTTTAAGTGGGTTTAAGGACCAGTTGCAACTTCATTTGTTGAAGAGATGTAGTTGCAGATGTTGTCATTTCTAACCTGGGAAAAAAAACAAACCCTATAAACATTTCTGATCTATTTTAGCACAGAGGAAACACATTAGCTCAGAACACAGCCCAAAGCCTTAGCTAGTTATTTCGTTAAGCTAGTTTGTTTCATTCTGCCCCAAAACAATCAAGCTTTCTCAGACCATGGCTTATCCTTTACTTCTATTCAAAGCAAGGCAAGAGGAAAATAAAGCTATGCCAGAAGCAGCATGTGGGCTTTACTGTCCTTCCCAAACCCAAGGTCCTGACCAGGAAAGTGCCAACAGAAACCCAGGGCTTCAGCTCCCACCACCCACTGGAGTTCTCTAAGGAACCGCGGTAGCAACCGACATTCAAACCCACACACAATAATCCAAATAAACTTTTAAAACATATTTACCAAATGACACCGAATAAATTATAACAAAATCGTTAAGGGGTCTGCAGAGTTTTAACCTAAATGCACCTTTATCTACTTCACTGGCATCTACCAATGCAACATGCATTATTACAGATACTGTCAGAGGATTTTTGAAGCAAAGAAGTAAAAATTGGGCAGCAATGGACAAAAGCCCCAGATTTAATGAATGCAGCTCCGAGGCCCTCTGTGCAATGTTGAAGTCTCGCTGCTCGGTGTCACAGGTGCAACCGCGAGCAGAGTGCGGCCTTTAAAGGCTGCTTTGCTGACAGTAACTCACTCGCAAAAACGGGAGAGCACCATTTGCCAGGCACAGAGGTCATCTCTCTTACTCAGTAATTTTATTGGTGATATTATTTTGAAAAAGAAAAAGCACTTTCACCAATAGTCACTTGTACCTTCATGTCATAAAAGCAGCAGTGGTCCAAGTCCAGCTGACTGTTCCATATCTATTTTCAGATATCTATAAGCTGTCACAAAATGTTTTTAGAAGCTTAACTTTCTTAATTCTCTTACAAAGACGAATATACAGAGATATTCTCAAAGGAAAAGAGGCTTTTGAGTTTTTTTAGAGCTATCAAAGTAGTCCAAAAAATTATTTTTACGCACTGATAACTAAAAAAAAAAGACCTTAAATGCCAAGGTTTTTACAGATTTATTCCTGAAAAGGGACCCTGTTTTGAGGAAACACAGTGGGTTCAGAAAAGCCCATCTATAGGTTTGAGCAGTTTACTATCTTTATGTGAGAAGCTTGGCATGGGCAGATGAAGCTACAGATTTTGGAAGAAATGAAAAAAAGTCACCTTGCATTTGCTGAGCTGGATTAGTAAGAGAGAGATTTACCAAAATAAATAAATAAAAGGTCACGGATACAATACAGCTCCTTATTTCTCTCCACAGCCTTGTGTGAAGCAGAAAACTTTGCCCCGGTTTATCAGTTCAGTGCAAGCAGCAGAGGCATCGGCCAAGAAGAGGTTTTGCTATAAACGGCACAAACTGGCGGCAATTTAAGTATGAAGACAAATCTGAGATGAGAAGGAAACAGGTGGGAAAGGGGCCTAGCCTAAGTTCACAGCAGGTAAGAGGCAGAAATAGAAACCAAGCCTCACTTTCCAACTAGGATCTTCATTCACGAGCTCGAGTTGCTCCAGAGTTGGGTGCCTGAGCAAAAATGTACATCCCCTTTTCTGGGGCAGAGCAAAATACTTTCTGTTACTGGGCTTCAGCCACAGGGCGGCGAAAACCAAGCTTGGGTTGATGCTCTTTTAATGCACCTCTCACTCACAGGCAAAGCCACAAAGCGGCAAGCTCCCAATGAGGTCCCAGAGCAAAAGAACAAGTCTTTCCAACACCGAGGCCTACCAAAAACACAGTGGAAATGCTGTGTTTAGCCAAACCAGAGGTCTAAAATAACATTACCGTGTCAAAAAAGGCCTGTAACAAAGCCTTAGAAAAGCGTACTAAAAAGCAAGATTAAGAATTTGATTTTTTTTTTTTTGTCTGTTTGTTTTCAGGCAATCTCTTCGCTTCAGCCATATCCCTATTCTGCTCCGCACAGCTTGTGGCTTTCAAAAAAACGTTATGCAAGTAACAAGATGGTTTATTCTGGCTTCTCTAATACCTCAGCTTTGACATAGCTAAAAAAGACATAATGTGGCAAGAAGTTTTTTTAGCTCGTGGTAGAGGACAACCACATATGAAAAATACTCAGCGACTAAAACCTTGTTGCTTCAGGCTAGATTTGAAAAGTGCTAAAACTTTCCCCCTTCAAAGTATAATTAGCTCATTTGCAAGATATCTGAGAGGACACACAAGATGTAGGCCCTGTTTACACTGAGTTTTCAGGTGCTCTTATGGCAGGGACTTTCACAAGCTACATTCACACAGCTTATTTGGATTGTAAGAGCCAGCACAAAACATGCTCGGGCTAAAATCTCTTCTGTATTCAGACTTTGCAGAGTAGAAAACACAGCATTTTCAGAATTTCTTGCAAGATTCCTTTCAGCTACAGACAGGAATTCAATAAAGCACCTCCCTCTTGCCCACTTTTATTCTGCATCAATTAAGAAAAGTTTGGAAGCTAAAGCAGCAACTGAAGCTACTCACTACAGAGCAAGTGCAATCCAGAAGCAAGGTAACATAGCAGCCATTCCTCACTATAAATTTGCTTAAGCTCTTTGGTCTTTGCTAATTTCAAAGTTTAGTTACTTAGAGGCTTGAAGTTATGAGAATATTCAGCATAGTTTCTGATCCCATTCCTTTATTATGTATGGGTCTTTGTTATCAGGTCATACATATTCTCAAATACACAATAACATTTATCCAAAATAACTCTCTCCTTCCCCCTAAATCTGCCTACAGAATTCACCTTGAAAGATATAAATTGCACTGTTAAAAAGCTGTTCTTACTGACTATAAAGTTTTAATGCTATTGAGGATTACTCAAGGCATCTTACTCCTACTCTCATAGGAGACTATGTGCTCAGAGAAGGACTTCAGCTATCCACTTCTAGTCTCTTCTCTTACTCTTCCTTTGCTGAACAAATTCCAGTTAAATCACAGAAAGTTCAAGCTGTGAACACAGCCCAGGGTTTAGGACTTGAGCAAATTAGCCAATATGTAAAGTCCAGATACAACTACTCTGCTACCACATCAAACAGAAATAACAGGCAAAATGACAACTAGGGAAGACTTTTTTTTTTTCCAAAACACCTCTCTCTGGTTAGCAAAAATCCCTGCTCATAGCAACACACATCCCCAAGTACATGGGGTTGCAGGAGAGACAGCAGCATTTTGAAACGAAAGTTGTCTCCCAAGTCCACTAAGTTTAAATCATTTAAAGCGCCTTGGAGAAGTATCCAGCCCTTCAGGAAAGGGGCACATCCCTCTCAGCACACACCAGCTATTTCTTGTAGGAAAACCAAGTGCCCTTCCCACATACTTGCCATTAATAAACACAGCTAGAGGCCTGGACACGTTCACAGTATTTCCTAATATCTAACCTGAACCTTATCTGGTGTAAGTTGAGGCTTTTTCCTCTTGTCCTGTCCGTAGTTATTTTGGAGAAGAGATGGACCCACCTCACCACAACCTCCTTCCAGGTAGTTGTAGGGACTGACAGGGTCTCCCCTGCGCCTCCTCTTCTCCGCACTAAATAACCCCAGCTCCTTCCTCCCCACAACACTGACTTCATAAAACTAAATGAGAAAATCTTCAGTTTGGATTGTTATTTCCATAGCAGTGTTTTTGGCGAGGTTATTCAAACAATTAACTTGAAACGTTTCACGTAGGAGCTTCCAAGGCCTCCTTCCTAGCGCTTTCCTAGCAAACCTGGCACGGAAGAGCCCTAGCCCTGACTCTCTGACCCTTGTTAAGGTGCCTATAGAGAGACTTGCTCTTCAGAAATACAGTATAGCCCTGTGTATGTCCTTCCTGTCTTGGTCCCTATGCAAACACTGCTCTGACCTGACCTTTGCACAGGCACTTACCATCCCCTCACATTCTCGGGATATTTCACAACCTCCTGAGCTTCCTGAGTAAATCCCACCCTGCCCGGTTGTTTTTTGCACTGCCCCGTCAAAACCAGATCTTTTGCAACAGAAACCATGAGAAACACGTGATTTTGAATCATCACCGAACAAAAGCAGATGTTAACTATCTGTGACTCAAAATGCCCCACGCACCAAGTCCAAATTTAAGGCTGCAGCAGTTGTTGAGCACTCTGCAAGGGGCATTAAACACGATGAGCTTTTCAGGTTCAGGGACATTTGGTTTAGCAGAGTTCCCCCAAAAGACTTCAGTGTTGCAAAACAAGATTTCTTGAATTATTTAATGTCTTCCTCTTCCTCCCTCTATCCTACAAGCGTCTTCAACGTTCCTGCCTCCTCTCAGAGCCTCTTTCTCGTGTTTTTAACGGGAACCAGGCGGGCTTTTCGCACGCGAAGCTGCCCCTGGGCCCAGCGGGGCCTGGATTAACCCGCCGTGGCGCTGCCCGCCGCCACCGCCAGGCCCGGCCGCCCCCGGCCAGCAGGGAGGGCGACCAACGGTCCCGGCGGCTCCGGGCCGGAGTTTCGCAGCGCCGCTGCGGGCCCCGC